>VDFB02072550.1:166662-176994 GCA_007258455.2 Sequoia sempervirens
ATTTAATTATTTAATTTAGGAGATAAGACCAATTAATTAAATAAATTAATCAATTTATTTAATTAAGACAATCATTGATGCATTAAATAAATAAATATAATTCATTTATTTAATAATCAATAAGAACTAAATGCAAAAGGGGGAATTAAATAAATTAAGAAATTTATTTAATTAAAGAAAGACTTAGACAGTTAATGACGTATTTAATAAATAAATAAAATTTATTTATTTAATAATCATGAAGAATCAAAGGACATGAATTAATTAAATAATTATGAATTATTTAATCAATGGCCGAATGTGGACCAAGGACATAATTAAATGTCACAATTATGCTAGGACGAAAGTGGTAAAAATGAAACTTGCAGGCCTAAGTCATTTTTAGGTGTCTACAAAATGAATCACTCTTGTACTTAAGAAAGTACACCCATGAACACCTAGAGAAGTCATCAATAAATGTGAGCACATATTTGGCACCTAAAATAGACGAAGTCAGAAATGACATGATGTCAATATGAACCAACTCCAAAGGTGCCTTGGCATGTGTAGCTCTACCTATAGGAAAAGAATCCTAGTGTTGTTTACCAAGAACACATCCTCGACAAACACAGTCAATATAGGAAATCTTAGGGATCCTGGACACTAATGCTTGTGTACTCATCTGATGGAAATATCTATAATTGACATGACCAAAAATTTCATGCCACAACATGCTCACAATGTTTGCATGTGCTATAAAGGATGAACCTAAACCAATTGAACTCTCAAAACCATCAAATCGGTATAAAGGAGAATAAGTATCAACACTCCCAGTAGCCACAATAATATCAAGATCATGAAGGTCACAAATAACTACACAATGAGGGGTAAAGTCGACTATCTTACCGATGCTAGATTGAAAAGTATGATACATTGAAAGAAGGTTGGTGAAGATATTAGGAACTACAAGTACCTCTGGAAGAAAACCACCCTCAAGTGTGACAGTGCCTAAGCCCAAAACTAAAAGTTGTGTAGAATCCCCAACTACAATCTGAGTAGTATTGCAATATGAAAAGGATAAGACCAAATCCTGAGAATTTGTCATGTGATGTGTCACACCAAAATCAAGTATCCTTGGAGTTGCAAAAGGCAAGGCCCTTACAAAAAGAGCATGACCTTTGCGTATAGATGAGGAAGAAGATTTAGGGGTGGAGATGTTATGCTGCTACATGGATTCCTCCAAAGACTCTATCATCTTCCAACATTGATTGAATGGATGTCCCTCCTTACCACAAAAACAAGTTTCAACTGATTTCTTCTTCGTCTTGGAGGAAGACTCACTAGACTTAGAAGTTTTATCATATCGAGGAGTGGTTTGAGATTTCTATTCTAACTTCTCAAATGTTTTGGAGGATGGAGGAAATCTCACTACTTGATGTAGTATCTATCTTGGGCTTTTGTTTCTTCTTGTCTTTTCATTTGGATGTTTGTGCTACCAATGTATGATTTTTGGAACCAGAAAGAGATTCGAATTGAACCAACTAATCATATTCACAAGTCAAACAATCACATAAAACCTCAAAAATAGGCATGGTAAATGCATCACCCAATGCATCCATAGTATAATAGAAAGTAGAAAAGAAGACTCAATGAGCCTCGAAGCTTAGAAAAAAATCAAAAAATGCATTCTTTGTTAGTTTTATTCTTCCCACAACTGCACAAAAGAGATCCAAGTGACTTAAACCTCTGTAGGAAGTCCTCAATGGAGGGAAAAGAATCAGGTACAAGTGATGTTAATTATGCCTCAATTTGGAGAGCTCTACACTCATTGATGGTGCCAAAAAGATCATTGAATCTCATCTGCATAGCCCTAGGAGTTTTGAAAGACTCCAAATGGAAGAAGAGATTATCAAAAACATGCAGTGAAATCAAGGTACAAACTTCTTTTTTCATCTTTTTTTGTTGACTGAGGAGTATTCTTGCAACCTAACCCAATGCCCAACCCACCTTACTTTGATCTTACATTCTCTCAAGCTAGGCTCAGGAAGGGGTGTCACACTAAGGCAATACTAGTCCCTCGAGGATGTATTTTAAACCATGACATCGGGTTTAGGGTTTAAGGTCTTACATTTTGACTATAAAAAAGTATAGACTTATTTTTTCTTCTTTTTTTTATTCAGGGGTATTCTCGCAACCTACTCCAATTCTCAACCCGCCTTACCTTGGTCTTACATTATGCCAAGTTGGAGTCTAGAAGGGGTGTCACACAAGGGCGAGACTAGTCCCTTGATGATGTATTTTAGGTCACGACATCGACTAAAGGGTTTAGGGTTTAGAGTCTTACATTCTGATAATAAAAAGGTACAACCTTTTTTTTTCTTATTTTTTTATTGACTGAGGGGTATTCCCGCAACCTAGCCCAATGTCAAACCTACCTTACCTTGATCTTACATTCTACCAAGTTTGGGTTAGGAAGGGGTGTCATTCTAGGGCAAGACTAGTACCATGAGGATGTGTTTTAAGCCACGACATCAATTTTAAGGTTTAGGGTTTAAAGTATTACATTCTAACAATAAAAAGGTATAGACTTCTCTTTTCTTCTTTTTGTTGACTCGAGATTATTCCTACAACCTAACCCAATGCCAACCTGCATTACCTTGGTCTTACATTTTGACAAGTTGGGGTCGAAAAAGGGTGTCATGCTAGGGCGAGACTAGTCCCCCTGAAGTTGTATTTTAAGCCACGACATCAAGTTTAGAGTTTAGGATCTTACATTTTGTCAATAAATAAATAAATAAAACATTTTTTCCTTCTTTTTTGTTGACTCAACGATATTCCCACAACATTGCCCAACCTGCCTTACCTTGATTTTACATTTTGTCAAGTTGGGTTCAAGAAGGGTTGTAAGGGTAGGGCAAGACTTAGTCCCTTGAGGATGTATTTTAAGCCATGGCATTGGTTTTAGGGTTTAGGGTTTAGGCATTAGAGTTTAGGGTCCTACATTCTAATAATAAAAAAGTACAAACTTCTCTTTTTTTCTTCTCTTTTAACTCAAAGGTATTCCTGCAACCTCGCCCAATGCCCAACCTGCCCTACCTTGGTCTTACATTTTGCCAAGTTAGGGTTGGGAAGGGGTGTCACAGTAGGGTGCGACTAGTCCCCTGAGGATGTATTTTAAGTCATGACATCAGGTTGAGGGCTTTGGGTTTAGGGTTTAGGGTTTAACGTCTTACATGCTAACAATAAAAAGGTACAAGCCCAATGTCCAACACGCCTTACCTTGGTCTAACATTGTGCCAAGTTGGGGTCACGAAAGGGTGTCAAGCTAGGGTGAGACTAGTCCCCTAAGGATGAATTTTAAGCCATGGCATTAGGGTTACGTTTTAGGGTTTAAGGTTTAAGGACTTATATTTTGACAGTAAAAAGGTACAAACTTTCTTCTATTTTCTTTTTTGTTGACTCAAGGGTATTCCTGCAACCTAGCCCAATGCATAACCCACCTCACCTTGGTTTTACATTTTTCCAAATTGGGGTGGGGAAGGGGTGACACACTAGGGCAAGAGTAGTCCCTTGAGGATGTATTTTAAGCTAAGACATTAGCTTTAGGGTTTAGGGTTTTACATTCTTACAATAAAAAGGTAAAGACTTTATCTTTTATTATTCTCTTTTTGTTGACTCAAAGGTATTCCCGCAACGTAGCCCAATGCCCAACCCGTATTACTTTAGTCTCAAGTTAGGGTCAAGAAGAGTTAGGGCAAGACTAGTCCCCTGAAGATGTATTTTAATCCACGACACTGGGTTTAGGGTTTAAAGATTAGACTTTAAGGTCTTACATTTTGACAATAAAAACATTTAGACTTCTTTTTTCTTTTTTATTGACTCAAGGGTATTCCCGCAACCTAGCCCAATACCCAATCCATCTTAACTTAGTCTTACATTCTACCAAGTTGGGGAAGGAAAGGGTGTCATGTTAGGGCGAGACTAGTCCCTTGAAGATGTATTTTAAGCCATGACATCGAGTTTAGGGTTTAGGGTCTTATATTTTGACAATAAAAAAGTACAGACTTCCTCAACCTAACACAATACCCAACTCACCTTACCTTGTTCTTAAATTCTTCGAAGTTGGGGTCGACAAGTGGTGTAACGCTAAAGTGAGACTAGTCTCTTAAGGATGTATTTTAAGTCACGACATCAAGTTTAGAGTTTAGGGTTTAGGGTCTTACATTCTGACAATAAAATAGTACAAACTTTTATTTTCTTCTTTTTTTGTTGACTCAGGGATATTCCTACAGCCTAGGCCAATGCCTAGCCCGCCTTACGTTGGTCATACATTCTGCCAAGTTGCAATCAAGAAGGGGTGTCATGGTAGGGTGAAACTAGTCCCTTGGTGATGTATTTTAAGCCACAACATCGAGTTTAGAGTTTAGGGTTTAGAGTTTAGCATTTAAGGTCTTACACTTTGACAGTAAAAAAGTACATAATTTTCTTTTATTCTTTATTTTGTTTACTCAGGGGTATTCATGCAACCTAACCAAATGTGCAACTCACCTTACCTTGGTCTTACATTCTACCAAGTTGGGGTCAAGAAGGGGCTTCATGCTAGGACGAGACTAGTCCCCTAAAAATGTATTTTAAGAAATGACATCAAGTTTAGGGTTTAAGATTTAGTGTCTTACATTTTAGCAATAAAAAGGTTGATACTTCTCTTTTTTTCTTGTTTTTGTTGACTCAGGGGTATTCCCACAACCTAGCCCAATACGCAATTCATCTTACCTTGGTCTTACATAATGCCAAGTTGGATTCAGGAAGGGGTGTTGCGCTAAGGTGAGACTAGTCCCATGAGGATGTATTTTAAGCCACAACATCAGGTTTATGGTTTAGGGTTTAAGGTCTTACATTCTAACAATAGAAAGGTACACAATTCTTTTTTATTCTTATTTTTTTGTTGACTCAAGGGTATTCCCGTAGCCTAGTCCAATGCCCAACCCACCATACCTTGGTCTTACATTTTGCCAAGTTGAGGTCGAGAAATGTGTCACGCTAGGGCGAGACTAGTCCCCTAAGGATGTATTTTAATCCACAACATCAAGTTTTAGGGTTTAGGGTTTAAGGTTTGGAGTTTAAACACTTACATTTTGGTAATAAAAAGATATACACTTCTCTTTTCTTCTTTTTTTGTTGACTGAGGGGTATTTACGCAACCTAGCACAATGCCCTACTCGTCTTACCTTGGTACATTCTACCAAGTTGGCGTCGAGAAGGTGTGTCACGTTAGGGCAAAACTACTCCCCTGAACATTTATTTTAAGCCACAACATCGAGTTTAGAGTTTATGGTTTAGGGTTTAGGGTCTTACATTTTGACTATAAAAAGATAGACTTCTATTTTATTTTTCTCTTTTTTGTTGACTCAAGGGTATTTCCACAACCTAGAACAATGTCCAACCCACCTTAAGTTGGTCTTATATTCTACCAAGTTGGGGTCGGGAATGTGTGTCACACTAAGGCAAGACTAGTCCCCTGAGGATGTATTTTAAGCGACAACATCAAGTTTATAGTTTAGGGTTTAGACTCTCACATTTTGATAATAAAAAATTACATAATTCTCTTTTCTTCTTTTTTTCTTGACTTGGGGGTATTTTCGCAACCTAGCCCAATGCCCAACACACCTTACCTTGGTCTTACATTCTGCCAAGTTGGGGTCAAGAAGGTGTTAGGCTAGGGAAAGACTAGTCCCCCCTTAGGATGTATTTTAAGTCTCGACATCAGGTTTAGGGTTTAGAGTTTAGGGTCTTCCATTCTAACAATAAAAAGGTACAAACTTCTTTTTTTGTTGACTCAGGGTTATTCCCGCAACCTAGCCCAATGCCTAACTCATCTTACCTTGGTCTTACATTCTATGAAAAGAGTATCACAATAGGGCAAGGCTACTCCCTTGAGGATGTATTTTAAGCCATGACATCAAGTTTAGAGTTTAGGGTTTAGGGTTTAAAGTCTTACATTTTAACAATGTAAAAGGGTGTCATGCTAGGGTGAGACTAATCCCCTAAGGATGTATTTTAAGCCACAACATCAGGTTAAATATTTAGGGTTTAGGGTCTTACATTATGACAGTGAAAAGGTACAAACTTCTATATTTTTCTTTTTTTTGACTCGGGGGTATTCTCACAGCCTAACCCAATGCACAACTCGCCTTACTTTGGTCTTTCATTCTGTCAAATTGGGGTCAAGAAGGGGTGTCAAGTTAGGATGAGACTAGTCCCCTGAGGATGTATTTTAATCTAACGTCATATTTAGAGTTTTATACTCTAACAATAAAAAGGTATAGAATTCCCTAGCCCAATGCCCAACTCCTCTTACCCTAGTCTTACATTCTACCAAGTTGGGGTCGAGAAGGGGTGTCACGTTAGGGTGAGACTAGTCCCTCGAGGATTTATTTTAAGCCATGACATCAGGATTAGAGTATAGGTTTTAGGGTTTAAGATTTAGGGTCTTACATTCTAACAATAAAAAAGTACATACTTCTATTTTCTTCTTTTTTTTTGTTTACTCAGGGGTATTCACGTAACCTCACTCAATGTGCAACCTGCATTAATTTGGTCTTACATTCTGCCAAGTTGCGGATGGGAAGGGGTGTCACTCTAGGGTGAGTAGTCCCCTAAGAATGTATTTTAAGCAACGACATCAAGTTTAAGGTTTAGGGTTTAGTGTTTAGGATTTAGTGTCTTACATTCTGACAATAAAAAAGTATAGAATTATCATTTCTTCTTTTTTGTTGACTTATGGGTATTCCCACAATTTATCACAATGCCCAAAATCTCTTACTTTGGTCTTACATTCTGCCAAGTTGGGGTCGAAAGGGGTGAAACATTATGGCAAGACTTTTCCTTTGAAAATGTATTTTAGTCACGATATCATGTTTAGAGTTTAGGGTTTAAGGTTTAGGGTATTACATTCTGCCAAGTTAGGGTCGGGAAGGGTCATCATGGTAGGGCTAGACCAGTCTTCTAAAAATGTATTTTGAGCCACTACATTGGGTTTATGGTTTAGAGTTTAGGGTTTTAGATTCTAACAATAAAAAGGTACAAACTTCTCTTTTCTTCTATTTTTTGTTTATTCAGGGGTATTTCTGCAACCTAGCCTAATGTCAAACCAGCCTTCCCTTTGTCTTACATTCTGCCAAGTTGGGGCTAGGAAGGGGTGTCACACTAGGGTGAGACTAGTCCCCTGAGAATGTATTTTAAACCACAACATTAGGTTTAGGGTTTAGGATCTTACATTATGAAAATAAGAAAGTATAAACTTCTTCTTTTTTTTCTTTTTTTGTTGACTCGAGGGTATTCATGCAACCTAAGCCAATGCCCAACTCGTTTTAACTTAGTCATGCATTCTACAGTGAGACTAGTACTCTGAGAATGTATTTTAAGGCACGACATCGGGTTTATGGTTTAGGTTTTAGTGTCTTACATTATGACAATAAAAAGGTACATACTTCTCTTTTCTTCCTTTTTTGTTGACTCAAGTGTAATCCCGCAACCTAGCCCAATGCCCAACTCACCTTACCTTGGGCTTATATTCTGTCAAGTTGGGATTAGGAAAGGGGTGTCACGCTAGGGCGAGACTAGTCCCCTAAAGATGCATTTTAAGCCACGACATTAGGTTTAGGGTTTACGGTTTACTTTTTAGGGTCTTACATTCTAACAATAAAAAGGTACAAACTTCACTTTTCTTCTTATTTTGTTGGCTCATAGGTATTCTTGTAACCTAGCCCAATGTTCAACCTGTTTTACCCTGATTTTACATTCTACCAAATTGGGGTTGGAAAGGGGTATCACACTAGGGCAAGACTAGTCCCTTGAAGATGTATTTTAAGCCACAACATCAAGTTTAGGGTTTAGTTTTTAGGGTCTTACATTTTGACAATAAAAAGGTACAAACTTCACTTTTCTTCTTATTTTGTTGGCTCATGGGTATTCCTGTAACCTAGCCCAATGTTCAACCTATCTTACCTTGATTTTACATTCTGCCAAATTGGGGTTGGAAAGGGGTATCACACTAGGGCAAGACTAATCCATTGAAGATGTATTTTAAGCCACGACATCTAATTTAGGGTTTAAGGTTTTAATGTTTAAGATTTAGGGTTTAGGGTCTTACATTTTGACAATAAAAAGGTATAGACTTCTCTATTTTTCTTTTTTTTGTTGACTCAAGGGTATTCCCACAACCTGGTACAATGCCCAACCTATCTTACATTTGTCTTACATTCTACCAAGTTGGGGTCAAAAAAGGGGTGTCACGCTAGGGTGAGACTACTCCCTTAAAGATGTATTTTAAGCCATGACATCAAGTTTACGGAACTTAGGGTTTAGGGTTTCAAGTCTTACATTCTGATAACAAAAAGGAACAAACTTTTTTTTTCTTAATTTTTTTTATATACTCAAAGGTATTCTTGCAACTTATCCCAATTCCCAACCCATCTCACCTTTGGCTTACATTATGCAAAGTTGGGGTCGACAAAGGGTGTCACGCTAGAGCGAGACTAGTCCTCTAAGGATGTGTTTTAGGTCGCGACATCAAGTTTAGTGTGTAGGGTTTAGGGTCTGACATTTTGACATTGAAAAGGTACAAACTTATTTTTTTTCTTTTTTTTGCCTCAAAGGTATTCTCGTAACTTACCCAATGTCCAACCTGCCTTATCTTTGTCTTACATTCTGCTAAGTTAGGGTCAGAAGGGGTGTCACACTAGGGAAAGACGAGTCCCCTTAGAATATATTTTAAGCCACGACATTGAGTTTAAGGTTTAAGGCATAAGGTTTAGGGTCTTACATTCTAACAATAAATTCTCTTTTTTTCTTTTTTTTCTATTCATTTGAGTGTATTCCCACAACCTAGCCCAATGCCCAACCCGCTTTACCTTGGTCATGCATTCTACCAAGTTGAACTCAAGAAGGGGTGTCATGCTAGGGCAAGACTAGTCCTTTGTGGATGTATTTTAAGCAACGATGTCATGTTTAAAGTTTAGGGTCTTCCATTCTGACAATAAAAAGGTACAAACTTCTCTTTTTCATCTTTTTTTCATTGACTCAAGGGTATTCCTGCAACCTAACCCAATGTCCAATGTGCCTTGGCCTTACATTCTGCCAAGTTGGGGTCGACAAGGGGTGTCACACTAGAGCAATACTAATACCTTGACGATTTATTTTAATCCACGACATCGAGTTTATGGTTTAGGATTTAAGGTTTAGGGTCTTACATTCTAACAACAAAAAGGTACAAACTTTTTTTTCTTTTTTTGTTGACTTAGTTGTATTCTCGTAACTTAGCCCAGTGCCCAACCCAACTTGTTTGGTCTTACATTCTGCCAAATTTGGGTTGAAAAGGGGTGTCATGTTAGGGCGAAACTAGTCCTTAAGGATGCATATTAAGCCACAACATCAAGTTTAGGGTTTAGGGTTTAGAGCTTAGAGTTTACGGTCTTACATTTTAACAATAAAAAAGTACACTCCTCTTTTTTCCTTTTTTTGTTTACTCAGGAGTATTCCTGCAACCTAGTCTAAAGTCCAGCCTGTCTTACCTTGGTCTTACATTCTACCAACTTGGGGTTGGGAAGGGGTGTCACGCTAGGGCGAGACTAGTTACCTAAGGATGGATTTTAAGACATGACATCAAGTTTAGGGTTTAGGGTTTAGGGACTTACATTTGACAACAAAAAGGTACAAACTTCTCTTTTTCTCTTTTTTGTTGACCCAAAAGTATTCTCGCAACCTAGCACAATGTCTAACCCGCCTTTACTTGGTCTTACATTCTACCAAGTTGGGGTCAGGAAGGGGTGTCATGCTAGGGCAAGACTTGTCCCCTATGGATGTATTTTAAGCCACAACATTAGATATAGGGTTTAGATTTTAGGGTTTAGGGTTTTATATTCTTACAATAAAAAAGGTAAAAACTCTATTTTATTCTTTCTTTCTTTTTGTTGACTCAGAGATATTCCTGCAACCTACCCCAATGTCTAACCCGCCTTAACCTTGGTATTATATTTGCCAAGTTGGGGTCGAGAAGGGGTGTCATGCGAGGGCGATACTAGTCCCCTGAGGATCTATTTTAAAACACACCAGGGTTAGATTTTAGGGTTTAAGGTCTTAGATTCTGAGAATAAAAGGTATAGACTTTTTTTTTCTTCTTTTCTTGTTGACTTGAAAGTATTCCTGCAACCTAGTTCAATGCCCAACATGTCTTACCTTGGTCTTACATTCTACTAAGTTGGGGTCGGGAGGAGTGTCATGCTAGGGCAAACTTGTCCCTTGAGGATGTATTTTGAGCGAAGACATCTGATTTAGGGTTTAGGGTTTAGGGAC
>VDFB02072551.1:0-61618 GCA_007258455.2 Sequoia sempervirens
TTGGTATAGTTGGTTGCCTCGATACACAAAAATAGAAGGAAAGTGTTTCCCTGTGTATGTAATTTTGATTAGACAAGCCAACTATTACATGGACTGCTTATCTTGTATCATTATATTTCATGTGGGCTTCAATCATTTGTCATTAATCTCTAATTCTTAAAGTGTTTTCCTAATAGTTCTTATACAATTTCTCTAATTTATCTAGTAGCTTGAATTTTGAATCGAGAAGCCAAGTGTTACAAGATTGCTTGTTTTCTATCAATATCTCTTATGATATTCTTTTTCCCCGCTCCTACAAAGAAAAATGTGCATTATGTATCAATAGGTAGTCTATGTAACAATTGACCTATCAATTCAATGACCATTTTTACTATATTCTTCCCAAGATTGCAGTTGTATTTTTAATATTGATATATTTAAACTTACTTTTCCCACATGCATTTACTTCAACTACCCCCATTGTACAACAATGGCATAATGCATTGACCCTCGTGCAAGTTGAGTGGATATATACATATCTATAAATAAATAAATGTATACATATGTATATATTATGCTAATTCTTTACCACAGTATCTCTTTTTCATCAGCTTGTCAGACCAAAAAAGAACACTAAAATATTACACAACTTGTTTCAAAACACTTTCCCTTCCCCAAGTTTGTTATTTTGTGGTATATTATAAGAGTCCATGAGATTTTGCATGGACCTTACCTACCTTTTTTGCTCTGGGGTTTGGCTAGAGGCCACAAGGCTTCATGATGCCAATATGGATGGGAGGAGAATAAGTGTGAGTTTACATGATTATGGATGGCAACCGAACACCATGGTCATGTGCTACTAAGAGGACAAACAATTTTTTGATTGCCTCACATTGTTTATCCCCAAAAGCATGTGGTAGCAGTGTATGTTGCTCCATTGAACTAAACAATTTACAATATCATGGTTGCCCCAGTTTTCTTTTTGTGAATGACTACATTTTCCTTTCTAGTTATTGGTTGTTATATGTTCCCATGTTTCACAAACACTTTTCTACATATACATCTTAGCCATGCAATACAAATACAAGCACTTGCAAAAAGAAAAACTATACCAATATATGTTTCTGAAGTTAGATGCACCTTTTTAGTTATTATATACTCTTCTACATACTCCATCTATGCATGTTCCTCCAACCATCTTCAAATTCCATGATGCCAATTCTTTATTGGGAAACATGTTTTTGTCAACTTCTCACAGCAAAAAAAAAAGACTACAATATTAGAGATCTTGTTTGAAAAAAACTATTTTCACCAACTTTGTTATTATGTGACATATGATGAGAGTCCATGAGATTTCCCATAGACCTCACTTGCATTTCTTTCTCAAGGTTTTAGCTAGATCCCATGAGGCTTCATGATACCAATATGGTAGGGAGGACAACGAGCATGGTTTTAGTGCTTTTCCTTCCACCTTCACATATTTGTTGCTACTTATACACATGGAAACAAAAATTCTCACATACAGTTGTCTACCAAAAACATACTCTACTCTAACCATTGCATTTGTTATTGTTTCGACAACTCTCTTTTCAACTTCTCCAATAGATTACTTATACAGAATTCTTTACTAACATGCCATGTATTCAAAATGTTCCATTTTATCTCTTTCTATTTACAACAGATAGTGCTAACCTCTTTTATTGTATATATATATTATTTCCTTTATATTGTTGCACAAATTTAATAGGCATTCAAAAAAATTACTATATTGTACAAAGTCTATTTCAAATTCTTTGATGCTCCTACTACTTGATGCAATGTAGCTTGCCCTTCTTAAACATGATCAATAGTGTATGTAAGTACAAAACTTTCCCACTCTCAATAGACATATTTGGTTACCATATTGTAAAAATTATTGATTATTTTTAGCTTCACATTGTATATATTAATTTTACCCATATACTTGGTTTTTTATTGTTCCTTTTTTATTTTCCTTGCTTGTGCACTAACATACCCTTCTATTTCATTGTATGAACTAGGTTTAAGCATGTAAGAGGATTCAAAAACTAGGATACCTTTTTCCCTTAATACATTACGACATCAAATAATATATATGAAAACACTAGAGTTTTCCCAAATTTTTATTGTTTAATGTATGATGAAACTCCATGATATCCCTCATGGTTATTTCATCCTTTTTTTGCTCGAGGTTTTGGTTAGAGTCCATGGGGTTTCATGATGCCAATATGGTAGGGAGAAAAATGAGCATGGATTTTGTGCTTTTCCTATTAAGGCCATATATTTATTGTTACATAGATTTATGTGTACACAAATCCTTGTGTAAATCTAGCTTCAACAAACATACTCTATAATAACAATTTTTCCATGTCAGCTTAAGTCATAGGGAAGCAAAACTATGTTTCTAATGTCATACTTTATAATAATATGTTCCTCATGTTGCCTCAAAATAAGGCGTACCTTCCAATTCAATTATTCTAACAATGCAAAAATATGTGTTGTTTCATTGCATTCTTCTTCTAACCCATAAATAACAAGCACAAAATATTATTTTATTCCCAAAATTAGTGAGTAGATACTACTTATAACATGTTTCTTTTTTGAAAAAATCATTTATGATGAGCATTATAAATAATATTCAAATAAATAATGACTTTTTAAAGAATACCTTTTTATTCAATTACATTCCACGTATTGTGTTATCTAAAGATAAATAATAATCAATCAATTCATTCATTAACCTAGACAAAAATATCAAAGATCAATTTCGTCTTCTATCCAAATGGTTGTTAGTCTTGCAATGCATTGCCTTATCTTAAGATAATTGAATAATAATTAATCGATTGATTGATTAATCTAGACAAAAACATTAATTATAGATGTACATCTAAGTGTAACAACTTTTAGACTAAAATACATATAAAATTATATCATACCTTAAATTTTGGAGATAAATTATTCTTATTAACAAAACTAATTATTTGAAAAATTTAATTGTATTCAAAACTATTCTCCTAATATTATTAATTAAAATCATTTAAAAAGAAGTGTTGTAATTAAAATTATTGATGATTAATTTATTGAGATTGTAGTTAATGCATACGTTGCAAATAATGGAGACGACCTACGGTTTTATTTTACATTTCCATAATCAATTTCCAACTAAAAATAATTGATGTGGAAATGCAAAAATCAATTCCAACATGGGGTTTAAAATGTTATACAATGCTCCAATTGAATGTAGAGATATAAAATAATTTCTTCACCAAATTTAAGTGCTTTACAATATCTTCAAATAATGTAATTCAAATTCATATCTTTTAATGCACACATAGCTTTGCTTTAATTGATCTATCCATCTAATTATTCATATAGATATATAAATTGATTTACAAACATCTTTGTTCATTACAATGTACTCAACAAATCTTATCCTCGTTCACCTCCTACTATAAACTAAGCTTGCATTATTCCATATTCAATTATTAACATGCTTTCCTTTTTTTTACTCATTCAAAGAATTTCAAATAATTCTCAATATTTATACTTTACATTGCATTAGAAAAACAAGTTTCTTCCTCCATCCCCACTAAATTCCCATTCGTGTAAGATTGCAATTGGCTGATCATTGCATGCATGTGCATGTGACTGCTAGTTTATTTATTTAGAACTTCTATCTGCGCCTATCCCTAAAGAGTATAGACTACCATGGATTCATGTGTTAATGTGTCTACTCAAAATTATAACAGGGTTTCTATTATGAAATTTCCACTAATGTAACCATTTGGGCCCATTCTCTTTCATAGTATTTTTTCTCTATTGAGTTATTATTATTTCCTTTCTGTATATAAGATTTACTCTATAGCAATTGAAAACATTTTCACTTTTTTTATTTAAAAAGTTAGGATAATTTTAGATTGAACTCAAAATTTTAAAAACTTAATATATACTATTATGAAACAAACAATGTTAGAACTCAAAGTAATTTTATTTGGATTTTTTTTTTACTTTACAATAAAAGTATCCTTCGAACCATATTTTCTCTAGTCTTTAGATCTTTTACATTGATATCAAGTACGATTGATAAATAACAATTTTGTACATATGATCTCTATAATAAATCTTTTTTTATTTTTATTAGGGTAAGTTCCATTCATTTTGTTTGCACAAGTTCTAGGGGAGAGGAGGCTATAGTGGATCACCCTAACTTCACATTTCTCAAAATCCTATGTGAAAATTTCAAATCACTCCCAATTCTATACAACAATTTATTTGGCAACTCACATGCTTCTATATTTTGTTTTAGGTCCACATAATCAAATATTATGCTACATCGACATGCTTTTTATTGAAGTATCCAAAAAGGCCCAAAAAAAATTGAGACCGATATTGGCACACTAAGTCGTGTTTTATTGGTGCACTAATGTGGCATCACATGATTTGTTAATTTGTGTACTTTATGGATAAAAGATGTTTTTCAATTGGATATTAAGGTCCTCCACTATGGGGCCCACTGATGACTACTTCTATCCCCACTATTGGGCCATGCTCTACTCTAGGCCCCTCTCACCTATTCATTATTTGAAATGTATAATAATGTAGTCTGCAAAATGAATTCCAAACCAGTTCAATACAAGGACATCAATTATTTTAGCTCTTGTAGCTTTCCTATAGCAATGGTAATTTGGTTTGAAATATAATCTCTCATTTGTTTATGGTTCAAATCACTTAAATCTAAATAAAATATTTGGATGGGCATACTTGAAACAAAATTAGGTTTCCATGTTATCATAAAAGGGTAAAGCATTGAATAAAATAATTTAATATTATTTCTTTTATTTATTTACCTTTTATTAAGCATGCTTACAAAGTCATTAAATGAGGATTGAGGTAGGAATTAAAAAAATTATTAGTTCCTTTTGGGAACTATAGTAGAGGCTGCAAACTTTAAACAGTGATTAATATTTCTTCATTTAGCCAATCAAATCATTGTAATTTATTTCCAAATATTATTTTGTATTGGAATTATAAACAAGTTGAAAAAATTTTAACCAAAATTTTCATGGAGAATGTTTTGGTCACTTGTGATAGGAGCTACAGATGGACAACAAGCATAGTCATAGCTACCCAGGCAAGAGAGTGCATGATTTTCAAAGGATACTCCTATACATTGTTAGATGGTTCAACAACTAGCGATTAAGTAGTTCAGGTGTGTTGTCTATCCTTCCACATTTCGCATACATGTTGTTCGTAATATTTTAAGAACCAAACTTATCTACAGAAATACCTATGGATTTTTCCATTTACAATTATCAAGACTTCTAAAGAGATTGGCCAATGAATGAATAGAGGTTGCAAGACTTCTATTCCTACTCTTTGGGCTATGTGAAACCTAAGAGGGTCATCCCACAATGTATACTTAAACACTTTGAAAAATTACAATCAAAGACATTGTCAATAACAGATATCTCTCATAAAACCATTCAATAGTATGCATCAAATAAGTTGGTACCTTATTTATCAATGTCACACATATTGAGCATGAGAGAATAGAATTTAAAAAAAAAACAACAATGATAATATGTCTTTGAGATTTTATGATTTAAATATTGAGTAGCTAATGAATCAATACTTAAAATAAACCACAAATACTCTGCATGAATCAGTGCCTTTATTCCAAGAACGGAGTCAATATCATTCTATGTTACCTAATAACAATTTAAACAATAACACCTATAACCTCAAGAAATCTTGTATTACAACATTTATTTGTGATATTCATGATTATTACTACTTACAAATATCCTAGTACCCAGTTCTTATAAGTAATCAACCTCACATAAGTACTTACATCAATTAATTGAATCAATAAGCAAGCATGAAACTAAAATTCTATCAGGCAATGATAAAGACTAATGAAAGAAATATTGGATTACTTTCACTCATAACCCATAATACACATACAAGGAGAGACAATAGTCATGAAACTGATATTACTCTGTGTTATAAATGTTATAACATTATCAAGTTTTCATGTACAATTATAAACTCCAAAAGAAACTTAGGACAAAAAGTCTAAAACTTTATTTGTATTATCTTGACAACTTCATAGTATTAACTAAAAAAAAATTCAACTCTCGTGCTTTTGGCCCTAAATTCCTTCTTATAGAGATGAAGGAGAAAACAATCTTCAAACTAGATAACACACATGTCATTATTTCATTGGACCGCTTGTAACAATATTCTATTTTTAGTTACACTTGAGTCTTCAGGTGGAGAAAATAAACATGAGGGAAAATTGACCTCAACTCTTTGTAGAAAATAGGTTCCACCTCAAAAAACATCATTAGTTTGTTACAAAAACATCAAAATATTCCAACCATGTGGAAAAAAAACAAAACTTATGAAGCAAGACAAGGAAAGTAGACAAAAGGTCAAAACTCATTAATCTACATTGGCACTGCATGCTACCCATTTCAAATTAAGAGAAGAATAATATTTTCCATGTTGTATCAAAAGCCTAATTTGTACTGTATTCAGGCTATGTATTATTCTTTTGCTACCCATTATTCTTCTCGTTCACTAATCCCTACATAGATTCATTCTGTGTATTTCTCCAACCAAGTATTGTATTCCTCATCAATGGGCCATTTTACATTCAATAAATATTGCACCTTAGAAATGTACTAACAATACCTAGCATCAATTAAAATCTTGGCTTCTTTAACAAATATGTCCATCTTTGATTCAATTTCCACCATTGTGTCAATATTTAAATTGAGCAAAATATAGTCAGTGACACTCAAGGTCATCATAGCTACTCCAAGCATTCCTCCCAAACATTTCTTCCAAGAGTCAAATGGATGAATTTCACCTTTTGGACTCAATATTTGAGGCATAACATGTTCTTCCATCTCCTTGAATATCTTCAACTTACTTTGGAGTTGTATACCTAACTTTCCATTGAAATTAGTTATCTCATTTATTGAATGAATAGCTTGCAAGATGTTAGGAATATTGGTAGGTGCCTCAGGGTCCTCATTCATCTTTATCACCATTTGTTTCAAAGCCCTTACCCTAGTAATCCAATTATTCCATTCATTCCTAAAGGCCTCTTGTACTTGTAAATATTTTGTATTTTCATCATGAATATTCTTATATGTGGCCCAAACATCATTAGCCTTGTGGACCAGCTTTTTCACCCTATACTTCAACACAATCTCAAAAATTTAATTTGCCACCTTGATTGTTTCAAGTTTGGCCTACCTGACATTTTCATTCTCAACAGTTAGTTGACCTTTTAAATCATCAATTCTTAAGGCCAAGTTCTCCCTATCCTATGTAGACATATCAAATGAAGAAGAAGAAAATTGTTGAGTTATTGTCTTTTGAGTAGCCTGAACAATGTCTCTCATCTTATTTAGCTCATTCAAGGCCTTATTATATACTTGAATCAAAGATTCATATTTCTTCTAAGAAATATGTGCAGCATCTACACTAAGCATTGTAACATGTGTAGTTAACTAAGTTTCCTAGATAGGAGTTATGTTAGTAGCTCTTTTGACCACTAGTGAACCAATAACTTCTTCAATAGGCCAAAGAACCTTATGTTTACTAGTATTAAGTGTCATAGACCAAATTGCAAGAGTTTGCAACTTTGGACTATATCTAGAACCAAATAATTTATCCTCAAATTAGTCTTCAAATATCAAAGCTTGAGGATCTCTTCCAACTTCATCATATGCTATGGAAACAGTGATAGTACATCCTAGTAACAACATGATTCCACTATCCTTGAAAAATTTTCTAGCTTTAGTGAGAGTAATAGCTAAAATTTCAGCCCTTATCTTCTCTTCCTAAGCTCTTTTAGCTTCCTCCTAATGAGAAGGTTCAGCATTAGCTTGGGCTGATTCAAGTCTCTCCTTTATCTTGTTACTCCACTGTTGAATCATAAACTCTTGAAATTCCTTGGAATAAACAAATTTATTATAATACCCACATGTTGCTGATACTCTTTGATACTCGTATGTGTTGTTTTGATACTTGGTTTGTGATGGTGATTAGTTCACTGACTTGGTTGTGTGTAGATTCATAGTTTGGTTGGTTTGATGTACTTGACATTACTATGATGTTTGATGATACATTATGTGGTGGTTAGATTATTTGATTATGCTATGGCCTTCTTTAATATTATATTTGGTGATGTTGTGATTCTATGTTGCAAGGGTTTCTGATGTGTTTGTTAGTGAGTCTTGGTGAAAGGACAGAGTGGCATCACTCACTTCTGAGCACCTTGCTACCCCCTGATTACCTTTTATGGTGTGTCTACAATGGAAATTTATATGTTACTTGATGTTTGTTGTATGTAGGAATTGTGGGAATAAAGTCTTGATTCCACCTGTTTCGGTGGGACAGAGCGAGCATTAAATTAACCCAACGGGTAGGATGTTGAAAAATGAGAGTTCATAAGGAAGTGTCCCCATCCCAAGTCTGTCACCTCATTGTGAGTCTTGTTGTGTCATGGTTTTAGCTTTGTCCTTGTCTCAGTTTTGTGATTGTTTATTTATTTTAATTGTGGTTAGTTGTCATTTAATTTATCTTTATTTTATATGGGATAAATTAATGATATTTTTTGGATATGATTAATTGTGAGTAATTGTAATTTGGAATTTAAATATTGTAAATTAAAAAGTTATTTAATTAATTAAAAGTGTAAGTAATTAATTTAAATAAATAATGTTGGTGATAATTATAAATTATCTTTTTCAAGATATTAAAATTAGATAATCAAAAGAGAATATCTTGTGAGGATAATATCATGTGAAAATAATGAATTTTTAATAAAATATGTGAGATAAGTGTGAGATTTTAAAAGAAAGAAAAAGAACCAGTGAATGTTTTGGATTTTTGAGGAAAGAAGAAGAGCTTTATTTATTTTTATTTATTTTATTGTGGGGAAGTTTTACACACACAAGGGTTTTCTGGTTTTTGTCTCAAAAAGAAAAAGAGATGTTTTTTGTGCTTCTTGGTAAAAATTGTTCTGTAAGAAAAGAAGAAAGGATTGTTTCAGAAGTTAGCTGAAGGAAGGAAATTGAGAAGAAGCTACAGAGGGGATTCTACTTTCAAAACAGAAGAAGGATATTGTGTTGGATTCTTCTTCGAACGAAGGACTCCAGGTTCTTTTAAATTTATTATTTCTTTTGATTTAATGTTCAGTAAAAAAAATCTTGTCTGCCAAGTTTGAAAATCAATTTCTCTATTTTTGGAAGAGGGTTCTATGATTGAAATTTGTTTGTAATAAACCCTTGAATCTTCTGTAGGAAACTATAGTGAAACCTTCTGAAATTTTTTCTATAAAATTTAGTTATGAAATTATTGTGTTGATAAGAAAATCATTTTTATTATGAGTTGAATTTATATGCCCAGATTTATTATGAGTTTGATTAAAAAACTAGATTATTTATATTATTTGTTTGAATCTCTTTATATATATATATATATTATGTTCTTTTATTTTATAAAAAAAATTGTTGTGTTTTTACTTGTTCCTTTGGGGTTTGCGCGACGGGGCATTACATTTATCATCAGCTAGAAACTCATCACGCTCCCTAATCTTGGGATCATCATCACTTTCTCTATCATACTGCCATTTGATAGTTCCTTCTGGGGGAACATCTAAATTATGAGTTTCTTCAATATGAGGAGGGTTAAATTTTTTGTCCACCTCTTCATTTGCTAGTAGATGTTCTACAACTTGTTCCTCCCTAACTTCTTGAACATCTATAGGTTATTTTGGAATATCCATATCCTGTTGTTTTTGTTGTCCTAGGAAAACTTGAGCTTTGTTAAAAGCCTCCTTTACCTTTACCTTAAACTCCCTAAACTAATAGTCCCTTGACGTAGTGAAGGCTCTTTCCAAGGGGTTTGCAATTACATAGTATGGACTTATCTGGAAGGCATTCCTTTTCATAATTTTTTCCTCAATGTTTATCATAGTTGTCCATTCTCTTTTCCTAGTCATGACAACCTCATCAATTATCAGATTTCTTAGTACATCATCTCTATATATAAATTCATGATGTATGATGCCAAAGGTTTTTTATCTTCTTCTTGCCACAAACCCTTCTGGATCAAAAATTCTAATCTAATCAATAGGCATTCTAATATAATATTTTCATATCCCTCAGGGGTAGTGATTGTGAAGTAAGAAAAATCACATTAGGGATGTATCATACTTCCTTTTCTACCATTTCTAAACATTTCATAATCCATGATATCAATTTGCCGCATGAGCTCCATGAAAGCCAATTTGTTTGAAACATACAAGGGTAGACAATGAGGTTCCACCTTAGCTCCATAGGCCCTAATCAAAGTGTATTCAAAATGTAGAAACCAATCTACCCAATTATGTGTGGCCTTAGAACCTGGTACCTCTTCTAGGTGCATAAGATATCTGGTCTTTGGAGAAATTCTGAACATAGGTGCTACACCCAATGACTTTAAGATACCATATCTTACAACATTAGCAAATGAGGTGTAATTGGAATTGGAAACATCCTGATCCCAAATGTATGTCCACTTTTGTACAGGTAGAACAATATTCTCACTATCCTTAAGCTTCAGATTTAATTTCCTTTTCCATTCACAATCACCTTCCCATAAGAGCATATGCATCAACAAAGAGTAATTGGGAAAACAAAAAGGGAGCACCTCCTTTTTCAGATTGATAAAATCCTCATGCATTCATTCAACAACAAAGTTAGCATAATCAAATCTAGTGATTTGATTATTACTTTGTATATCCACCACCATCACCAATAAATCAGGAGCAATCCTAACCTCAAAGTCTCAAGCCAATACTTGATTTAAGCAATAATAAGTTTTTTTCAAATAGTCTTCAGACTCCTCACACTCAAAAGGCTCAACATCCTTAGCGGTGAATCTCTCCCTACTTCTTTTGTGTCACACAAGAAGTGATTCTTTGAATACAAATTTTCTCCTCTCATACAAAACATACAATTCAACACGAATGAAATTTGTAGTATAATTGGGATTTAACCCAAATACATCTATCATCTTATCCTCTGATACCTCCAGAGTTAGATCACCATTTTCACTTTTGATTGTCCTATTAGTAGGGTTATAACTGTGCCTTACAATTCCATCATTAAATTGACTTCTACAAACACATTCAAGGCCACCAAATTTCCAAGGTTCAACCCCCATAAAAAATATGTGGGTTTGCTATAATTTCACCTATTGAAAGCATACCAAAACAATTTCCATCCACTTTAGGGTTGGGGTTCGTCACCAATTTCACCAGCACTATCAATAAACCTAGTTGTCATGGAAACTTGACCTATGGACCTTTTATCAATTCATGACACTCCTTCTTTGACACCTCTAGAGGCCTCTTGCATAATTTTTTTATTTCTTTCTTTACACTTCTAGACCTAGTGGATGTTACAGGAGTATTTGGTGAAGGTTTGGACACTACCACTGGCTTAGACTTAGCTGAAGCATCCTAGGTTTTAAGTCTTGTAACCCTCTTTTGTTTTGGTTTCCTTTCTAGTTTAAGGATAGATTCACTATGCTCTGGGTCATTCATGTTTGAAATGCAAATGGAACTAGGGTTTACAATTTCTTATGAAAAAATAATACCCTTCACAATTATGATAAGTCAACACACTACTATTGAACATGACACTTTTCCTCAGAATTTATATAGTTCTCAATCACCAAATTGAAATTACCAGTAATGAACAAATAGAAAATTCCCCCAATTTCCTATCAACTCTCTAAGGCACTCACCTCACTACATCAATCAGTAGGAAATATCAATTTTTCTTACTCGAGTGAAAATTATGCCACTCTAGTTACTGGTAGTCTATGGAGCTTGCCCCACAATTTATTCAACTTCTAGTATCCTTTCTACTAGACAATGAATTTGAACACATGATCAACTAGGCATCTACTTTCTATTACAGCCAAGTGGGAGGTGTGCCACTATTAATACTTGATAGTAAGCTCACGCGGGTGAACTGACAATTAGTCATTTAGGTTTAAACCTTGATTGTTGATTTTTTTAGCTTTAAAACAATATCAATGGTTATTAATTCATCTCACCACCTTCCTCTTTTCTTTATACGAAGTTCTTACGATTTCACCATGTTGTCTCTTCATGTAGTAGTCACTTGTCACTGATTTACTTCATCATTTTCCAACTTTATCAACGATACAAGTATTTTATGCAATGAAATCTCAACCCTTGGATTTGTGGCCCATTTCCTAATCACATTCATTTCCATCACTCCTCACTAATCCAACTTTGCACCTTGGGTTCTATTAGTGATGGGAGATATAGTGAAAGCATCTTATTTTGACATGTACACCTACATGAAAAATGGAACAAAAGGTATCACAAATAAGGTGTACCCAAATTAGTGAAAGAAACCTTTTAAAATGAGGAACTTCATCAGTCATTGCTAATCAAAACTAAGGCTCTAAAATGGATGAGCGATAAATGATAAAATAGTAGGCCATCGCTCATCACTATTACAATATTAAGGGGCCATAATCCATTAGTGATAAGTGATCCTTTAATAATACTAAGAACCTCACTCATTGCACATTTAAATTAGAAGTTCCAATAGCTATTCATGATGAATGATATAAAAGAGATATTACCTCATCGCTTGTCATTGATTTAGGACATACATCTCAAAATTGATCAATGATGAGTGATAAAGATAAAAGGTCAATTAAAACTTAAGTGGGAACCTTTAGGCATGTTCTCATAGGTTGTTTTAATGGAGCGGTCACTCTAGGATGATATGATAGAAAAGGAATTAAGGACTCCTAAGCCATAATAATACAAAGGATGTAAAGATCAAACAGATCTTTAATCTATCCTTATAATGATTATAAATTCCTAGACCTAGGATTGATGATCTAGATATCAGAGAATAATGATAAATGCAAGATATTTGAAAAATGACTTGCAACGGGAAATAGGGAGTAAACAACAACATATAACATTATAAACGCTTATGAACTATGAATCCTCAACCCTTAAATATATCAGTCCCTCATTCAAATGTTACAAGGGTTTGAGATGGAACATTCAATTTGTAGGTTCCATCAGTGGCTCTGACTGGGGACGTATGCCTCTTGCATGCATGATGAGATCCCAAGAATCTCAGGTTGAAGTAGACAAAAATGTGGATTAAAAAAAAAAGACCCCAACCAGGGAACTACCCAGACAAGGAAACAAGACCAAAAGAAACAACAAAAGCAAACACACCTATATACATAATATACAAAACCAAAATGTACATGGAGAAAAACATACTCAGGAGAAGTATGGCTTTAAGAATTGTCCATGTACTAGCAGTTCAGAAATCTCACCTATTAAGCTCTGAAGGAAATATGAATCTTCCCCATGAGTTTTGACTATCAAATAAGGGCCAGTCCATAAAGCTTCAAATTTCCCATGCTTTCCTTTATCCTGAGCTCTTGCATTCCAAGGTAACACCATACTATTTACTTCAAACTTTTTAGGAGAAGCTCTTTTTTCATACAGATGCTTAACTTGCAATTGCATCTTCATATTTTTAACCTGAGCTTCCCTCTGGGTCTCATCTAACTGCACAAGATTATTTATTTTGTGCTGCATATAATCACAAATTTATTCATCATATTCTTGCATGAGCTTATACATCTTGAGTAGGTTATTCTATGGAAATTTAGCATCTATACCATATACTAAGCCAAATGGTGAATAACTAGTAGCCTTTTTCATAGTCACTCTATTTTCCCAAAGTGCCAATCCTAACTTTGAGTCCCAAGCTTTTTGTTCTTTACCATAAATCTCTTGATTATCTTCATCAAGCTCTTATTACTAGATTTAGCTTGACCATTTCATTGAGGATGGTAAGGTGAAGTGTAAGAGACTTGTATGCCATGTCCTTCACAAAAATCCCTGAATTCATCTAATCTAAAGCACATAGCATTATCTGAGATAATCCTGTTAGGGACTCCATATCTGATGAGAATATTATTTAATAGGAAATAACCTACCACCTTACTTATTTCCTTCCTTGTGGGTATTGCTTCCACCTATTTTGTAAAATAGTCAGTGGCAACAAGAATCCATGAGTGACCTCCACTAGGTTTTTTTGGTATTTCCCCAATGAAATTAATTCCCCATTGTTGGAAGGGGGCTTTAATTGTCATAGGCCTAAGTGTTAAATTCCTTGAAAACTTCAACTTTCCTGAGAATCATTGACAAGCATCACAAGTTTTAACAAACTTGTGAGCATCCTTAAAAATTGTGGCCACTAGAATTCGGCTCTCAAAATCTTGTGTGGAATGGTTTTTGCCATGTAATGACCATGACACACCCCATTGTGCATTTCTTGCAAAAGTTCCAATGCTTGCTTTCCATCTACAAACTTTAGAAGTACGCCACCTAGGCTTCTCTACCATAACTCATTATAAATAATCACATATTTGATGGCATGCAATTTCAATGTTCTTTAAACATTTTCAGCCATATTAGTAGGACACTGCAAGGTTTGTAGATATTGGACAATTCTTCTATACCATCTACATGTTTTCATATCATAGAGAGGTGCAACATCAGTTACTTCAATCTGATTAACCTGATTAGATTCTAATTATTTCTCTTCCATTAACTTGGCTAGGCCCTATCCTCTTACTAATTTGGTAATCTAAACATCAATGTTAAATTCTTGGATCTTGTTGATCCATCTACACCTCCTGCCCGATGTCTCTTGCTAAGTAAAAATATCCTTCACAATAGCATTCGATACAAAAGCTATAATTGTAGCTCCTTGCAAATAAGTCATAAAATTCTTCACAACCTTTACCAAAGCATATGCATGTTTCTCAGTAGTGTCATATTTCAATCCTATAACTTGTAAAGATTTTTTGAAAAATGAAATAGGTTGTTCAAAACCTTCCTCATTTTTTTGTAGTAAGAAAGTAACAATGGTATGAAATGAGGCAAAAGAGAAAATGTGCATTGGTTTAGAAAAATCAGGAGATTTTAAATTGGAGCCTCTTCAATAGCTTGCTTTATTTCTTGAAAGCCTAACTAGTCTTTTCACTCCAAAGCATCTAATCACCCCTTTTCAACATTTTGGAAATATTTCTTGTGATTTATGCAAATTTGGTTACAAAACTTCTCAAAAAATTTATTTGTCCAAAAATTGACTAAGTGCCCTTGACATTTTTTGGCTAAGGGATCTTGTTAATGGTTGCCACTCTTTCAAGGTCTATTCTTACTCCTTCCTTGGACACAATGTTCCCTAGAAAATTTCCCTCAGTGACCCCAAAGGCACATTTATTTGGATTCAGAGATATTCAATATTCAAGTGACCTAACAAATACTTTCTCTAAATGCATGCAATGATCTTCCTTAGAATAAGTGGTTAGGTCATCTTGATATAAAACAATAAATAAATCAATAAAATTTGAGAAAGCTACATCCATAGCTCTCTGAAAGGTGGCACCTACATTATTTAAGCCAAAAGGTGTCCTGACATAAACATAGGTACCCCAAGGAGTAGTAAATGCAATCTTATACTGCTCAGACTCCTTTACTTTTACTTGATTATAACCTAAAAAAATGTCCATCATTGACAGTAACTCACAACCAGTTACCTTTTGTAACATAGCTTCCAAGTTTGGTAATGGATAATAATCCTTTAACAAGGATACATTTAGGTTCCTAAAATCAACACATAATCTTATTTCACCATTTTTTTTTCTTACTGGCACTAAATTGGATACCCATGAAGAATTCCTAATGGGATTTATAATACTAGTATCCCTCAAATTTACCAGCTCCTCTTGCATCTTGGGAGATAAAGTAGGATTAATTGGTCTCTACTTTTTCCTAAAAGGTTTTACATCTTCCTTTAAAGGAATTTCATGCTGAAAAAATTCCTCTTTGTAATCTATCAAGTCATCATATGACTAAGAAAAGACATTTCTATATTTTTTGAGTAAGACAATTAACATTGCCTTCACCTTTGGCTTCATCTTCTTTCCTACATAGAACTTCTTTGGGGTATTTACAGTCCCGAAGTTTACTTCCTCTAGGTCTTTTGGGTGAGAAGTAGGTTTTTTGACCTTGTTGGTATCTTGACTATCAAAGACCCTTTCAAAAGCTATAAGGCCTTTGGGGATTTTATTTGCTTTTAATTGGATGACCTCATTTCCAAACACCATGTCCTTGCCATCAATATTCTCAACAAACCCAACAAAATCAATCTCCTGACCTTAATATTTATCAACACAATTTAGGAATCTAAGGATATCTCATCATCATTAAATTTTTTCCAATTATATAGATTATTAGGGATGGATGGCCTTGTTTGTATCTCAACCTTAGAAATTTCTATGAAAATTATATCATCTAGTCTTAATGCAATATTATCAAGTAAATTAGCTACTCTATTATGCCCTCTTTCCATCCAATCAATTCCAAAAGCATCAAACTACTCAATGGAATCCTAGAAAACATTCTTGTATTACTTCAGTTTGTTATTGTGGAAGCATAGTTAGTTCTCACTTGGGATATCACAAGCTCAAAATCACCAATTACCATTAACTTTCTTATTCTATGCTTTTTAGCAAGTCTCAATCCCAACAATAAGGCTTCATACTTTGCCAGATTATTTGTACAGATAAAAGATAATGTAAAAGAGAAATTATAAGTATATACAGTAGGTGATAGTAATAAAATTCCTGCACCAGATCCTTCTTTGGAGCTTGCACCATCAAAGTACATTTTCCACAGTCCTTTATCAGATACTCTTGAAACTTCATTTTCTATAGGTGCAAGACATGTTTTAATCTCTCTTGGTACTTCTTCTACTTAGAACTCACCAATATCACTATCTATGAAAAGAATTGTGTCATCTTCAAGAACATGCTAGAAAATATGTGGTACTCTAGGTTATCTCATTATTTAGACATTCTTACCATCAATAGGAAATGTGGCATAAGACATGTGACACTGTATACTACCTCCCATAGATGCACTCCATTTTCGCGATAATAATATTCCATAGCTAGGTGGGACATCTACCACTACCACACTCATTTTAAACTCTTTGTTAGGGTAAGCTTCCAACCTATAGGGAAGTTAATTTATCAAACCTATCATAGGGACCTCTCTGGAATCCATGGCATAACATTGGTCATGAGTGCTATCAACCCTTAACCCTAGTGCACCCATGATTTCAACTGACATGATATATTTGGATGCATGAGATTCAATAATACAATTCTTTATAAAATTCCCCCTAGCTACTAGGGTAAGGAAAAATGGATATATCTTGTTAAGACAAGTATTTACAGAATTTCCTAGGAAAATATGGGGAATTTTAGTAATTACTCCCTCAACTTCTTTACCTTTCTTGCCCTTTTCACTTTGTTTGGGTGGAGTGAGCACCACTAAATCATTATAGGCTATAGCAACACCATTGATAAGGGCCACTTCCTTTTGTTTATGTTCCTCTATCCTCATCATTTCAAGAAAAAGGTACAGATACTTTAACTTGGCTAAGTGATTGAAACATATCAACAGGAGTATATTTGGGAAGTTCAATTGAAAACATACCTTGTTCATTGCTATTATCTTTTTATTGATTTCTAGTTGCTTCAGCCTTGTGTTTAGCATCCTTCCTTGTGGCTTTAGGAGTTTTATTTTTTGTTTTTGATTTTTTAGCAGAGGATTTGTGTCCTTGAATAACTTTTGGCTTTTCTACTCTCTTGGCCCAAATTTTATCTCCCCTCCCTTCTTTAACTTTGACTTCTTATACCTTTTGCTTAGGTTCATGTTCTTTTCCCTTACCATTATATTCCTTGATGAATAGACGAGTAGGACTACCATTTTCACCTCCTATGGTTATATTCCTCAAATGATAGGAACTCCTAGCTTGGGTAGCGAAGAGGGTATGTGCAGGATCATGATGGGCCAAAAAGTGGCAATATGATGGGTATGTGGATGATGACTCTTTTTTTACCCAAAATTGATGAAACAAAAATGGTTTTTAAAGGAAATTCTCAACTTTCCACCAATATAAATTATGCTTTACTTTGCATTTAATATGTAATTATTATTCATTTTCTATTCAAATTACAACTAAAGTCCTTATTGATAGACTGATTGAAAAACATTTATAGCTTTCAAACGGTATTACATTTTTTGAATCTAAAACATGTGACACATTCTATGCTTTGCATACTATAGGATTAAAAAAAGAAAAATTGAATTTTATGAAGTTTTGACCAAGTTAAGGTGGTCAGACATACGAGTTTTTTATATTTTTAAAAGTTGTAATAAAAAATTCATAATTAACTATTTACTTGGAAAAAAATTACAAAAAATATATATCACATCGACATGAGTCCTCTACTTATATCTAAAATCTTTTAAGAAAAAATATTATCATTTTATTGTGGTTAGGGTGGTCAGACAGACACCTACTTCTTATTTTTTCCACAAATTTTAGGTACTACGCCTTTGAAATTTCAAATATTCATAAATAGATTTTTAATTTTTTTAAACAAACCCGGTAGTTTATAAACTACATTCAATTTTCTAAAAATTCTATTCTTACATATTTTTTATATAATATAGATAACTTATTCAAATGTTTATGTCAAGTTGCCTAACTCTGATTTTTCTGATTTTTTTGTCCACTTAAGGGCCTGTTGTTTCCATGATGATCCTGCACATACCCAAGACTGTAGTATATTTTGCAATATCCTCCTCAAAGGGTCTTCTTAATGAAACACCATCTTCAATTTCCTCCAAATTGTAAACCTCAACATCACTATTTACCTCCTCATTTGAAAAAACTTGTTGATGATGTGCATTAGAAATTTTCCTCTAATTTTCTACATCCACATCATAAGAACCTTCATCAGAAGGACATTAAATGTAGGAAACATCAAAATCACCCATAATCATAAGTACATCACCATCCTCTTGATCTTACTAATTGCAATCTTTAGGTATGTCATCCTCTACTTCCACCATCTTTGCTACTGTACATTGCTCTGAATAGTGTGGCATTTGGAAAGTCATATACCATGGAGTATCTTCAACAAAATTTCTTGAATTCTTCTGCAAAGGGTCTATATGAACTCTATTTTGGGTGTTTCTCTGATTATTTAAGACAAGCTTCCCATTATACCAATTGGTATTGTATGGGTGTTCTTGCTGTCTAGTGGGTCATTCATTCCTTTGGTAGTTTTTAGGTTGAAAATTCTCTTGCTTTACAATCTTATCAGTGATAGTTTTCATAAAATTGTCGAGGTTGTCCTCAATTATTTCCCCTTTAGCACTTGAACTCTTGTCTTGCTTTTTCAAACTTTGGAAGGTTTTTGGATAATCTCTTTTTCCAACTTTACCAATTGCTCTACTAATATTTTCAATATGCTCTACCATTTCAAAAGATTCCCTTAATGACTGAGGAAGCTTATCTACCAAGCGGTAACTCATTTTTTCATCAAAAGAATTGCAATAATTTACCAAACAGACATGATCATTTAATTGTAGATGAGTAGGCAACCTTTTCGTAGCCTTCTAGAACCTTGTGTTAAACTCAGCAATAGATTCATTGGATCCTTTAACAATATTATTAAATTGATTCAATAGAAAGCTTGAATCAATCTTGTCACCATATTGTTCTCTAAAAACCCTCTTGAATTCTTCCCAAGAGCCAACTTTTAGCAGGTAAACTCCATACCATTCTCATGCATCCTCAATGAGATACTGCATGAACAACTTCATCATGACATGTTCTGCTTCCACCTCAAAATCATTGATAACATTAATGAATTCTTTGAGATGGTCTTCACCACTCAAGGCATTATTTCTAGAGAATTTGACAAGAGCAAGCCTAAAATCTTTAGGGAATGGGTTAGGGTAGCCAAGTATTCGAGTGAACGTAGTTTTTGGAATCTATCTACTTGGAGTGGCCTCCTAGTACATCGATCCCTATGGTCATATTTGTGTTCATCATCTTCCCCACTATTAGAGTGGCTACTATCTTTACCCTTTCCACTTTCAGCATCACCTCCCCATTTCTTACTTCCCTCATCATCTTCAAAATAAGAATTATCATTCCTATGTTTTTCTCCACCACCACCTCCACTAGGAGTATGTCCATCATATTTATTCCTTTGCAACTCACTATTGATATATCCAAAAGTTGAAGCCTCTGGGATATGGGTGGAAATTTTAAGGAATGTAATATTCCTAGCCATTTCTACTTTATAAGCTATCATTTTAGCTTTCTTCAAATCTTCTCCTAGCTATTCACTTTCCAGCCACAACCTTAATATCTCAGGGTCTGGAGGTACATTAGATGTGGTTGGATCAACTTTTTCCTTTTGTGTGGGGATTTTGGTAGATGAAGTATTTTTATTGTCATTGATTTTGAATGTAGTTTTCTTGGGTTGGTCAATAGGTCTCTTCCCATGGTCTACAAATGACATTTTCTTAGTATTAATAGGAGGGTCTGAGGCTGTAGTTGTTAAGACAGATGTTGTGTAGGTATCAGTAGCTAAAGCTCCCATTGAGACTATTGTTTTAGGGATGTCATTAGTCATCTTAGAAGTAAATTTAGAAAGATTTTCCTCAAATGTCTTATGCCTTGTAGAATCTTCTCTCATTTTCTCTAAAATTTTTCTTCTACAATCTCTCTCTAATTGCTTAGATTTTATCATATCATCCTTTTCTTTTAATTCTTTCTTTTTCTTTCTTCTTGTTCTCAAAGCCTTAACTCTTCCTCTTTGATAGCTTTTAGGTCATTATCTATGTCTTCCTCATTCTCTAGAATATCCCCATGCTCACTTGGGGCAAGAGTAAAGTAAGGTTGATCAGTAGGGTCTTCCTCAAGAGAAAAGTGGAATAGCTCATCAAGACATTTACCTCATGGCTTAAAATATTTTCCATTAAAAAATAAGCCAAGTCCAGAAGTTAAAGACTCAAAGAACTTCTTATTCTTTTCCCAAAACTCCCATCTATCTTCCTCTCTTGAAATATTAAACTCACTGTCAAAAACTTGTTCAACCGGAAAACTTCCCTACTCTATGTTAGACCCTTGAACTTCATGTCCTTCTTCATGGAAAGGAGCACTACTAATATGAACATTGAATGTAGGAGATACATCAAGATGGGAATCAATAGACTTACTACCTAGAGTTCACTACTCAAATACAAAGGAAGACACACTGTCTTACAAAGAGATTTGGATTACAACCATCTTGATTTTGAACTGAGAAAATAGAATCTGCCAATGCTTGATTACAGTTCTAGTTAGGCACAAATCTTCACTCTTCTACACACTTCATCACACTCTACTCTACTTTTGAATGATATTCGCACATACACACACTCAACATCCACTGGCTTGCTTCAATTGGAATAAACAATCACTCTTATATATCCACAACAAGAAATTTCATACCTTCAAGTTGGCTTCAACAAGAATAATAAAATGAATATAAATTGTTGGCCTAAAACATTAAATATTAACAATGTGAATCAACCAAAGTTGGCCACAACTTAGTGATGACCCAAAACATCTTCAACTCAAAAATAATTCAATTAATTATGCGTCAAAGATCCACAACATGCTACAACCACCATGTTGGCCAATAACAAGAAAAATGTGAGCACATAAGAGAAATTCGCCAACCACAAGCTCAACAATCAATGTGGACATGGAACAAAGATAGACCATGATCTAGAGACATCCAAAAACAACAAGAAACAATAGAGAAGCATCCACAATATCTGAACTAACTAAAATAGCTTCATCTTCAATCAGGAACACCGAATGAAGAAAACAAAACATTATCATAATGAAAATCTTCATAACTCGATAAAATCTTCATGTGGATCTCTAAAACTTGACATGGATAAACAAGATACCCTCAACAGCAAACCCTTTGGTCCATGACCTTTGATCATCAGCGTACAAAATGTATTGAAACATTAAACTTCACTTCACCACTGACAACTTGCAACTTATTTATTACAATTTTCTCAATATCCTTGACATATATAGCTTCAAGTGAACAAATGTTAATAGTATTTACATAAATGATAACCACATATCAGCAACACAACCAAAACATCCAACAATCTCCCCCTTTTGCATTGATGGCAACACATGATGTGAAAAACACCATCAACGCACCTGACTCTTGACACTTACTCTCCCTTAGGTTTTGATTCATTTTCTCCTCCAATCTTCCACATGATCTTCTCCTCACAAGGATCTTCTCCTTAGATAATCACCATTTTTTCATGTGACTCTTCTCCCCCTTTGACATCAATGAAAAAGATCTCTTTTATACAATCTCTGAAACACATATCTGAACATCTGAACATCTGACTACTCCCCCTAATTAGCAGCCACCATAACATTAATCAAAAAAATGATATGAATATGAAGTACATGGAATGATGCACACACTACATCCTTAGTTCTAATTAGGAGGGGTAATTACCCCTAATTTCCCACTGAGATACTCAAAAGTATCTTAGGTCTAGGAACAAGAATCCATGTATCATTCTTTTCAATCTATTTTATCTCTTCTTTCATTGCTTCAACCCAATGTTCATCTTTACATGCTTCATTGACATTAGTAGGCTCAATTTTTGAAATTAAGCAATACTCTTCTACAATCCTTCTCCTAGTCTAGAAACCTTTGTTCTTCTCACCTAAAATCTTATCTTTTGAATGATTCAATCTTACATACCTCTAAGTCTTCTTAGGTTGTTCTTCAATTTTATACTCTTGTGTTCTCTCTTCTATGCTTCCACTAATTTCTCCTTCTTCTTCATTCTCTTGGTTCACTGGATTGATTTATACTTGATTTGTATTTTGAAATTGATTTCCTTGATTTGTACTATCATCCTGATCATCAGAACCATATCCACAGGTTCTAGAGGGTGTACCTAGGTCTTCATCAACTTTGACATTTGCACTTTCAACCGTATTCTTCAATCTTTTGTTGTAGCAACAGTAGACCTTGCTTTTAGTAGCATGACCCAGAAAGATACTTTCATCACTTCTAGCATCAAACTTTCCTATGTATCCATCTCTCTTGATATAAAATTTGCTTCGAAAGATCTTGAAATATTTAATAGTAGGTTTATGACCAATCCATAGCTCAAAAGGGGTCTTACCAATATCACCTTTAATTTGTACCCGATTGAGTGTGTACACAACAGTACTTGCAACTTATCTCCAGTAGACATGAGGGACATTTCCTTCCAACATCATTTTTCTAGTAGCATCTTCAACTGTTATGTTCTTCCTTTCTACACTCCATTTTGTTGAGGGGTCCTCGGTGTATATAATTGTCTCTTAATTCCATGTTCTTCACAAAAGAATTAAATTCACTAGAAGTGAATTCACCACCTCTATCTGATCTTAGAAACTTAACTTCAAACATGTCTTTGTCTCAACCATAGCCTTAAATATCTTGAACTTTTCAAGAGCTTCAAATTTTTCCCTTAAGAATGTAACCCATACCATTATATAGTAATCATCAATGAGAAACATTAAATACATGTAACCTTCTAGAATTCTAGCCTTAGAGTGGCCATATAGATCAGTATGCACAACCTCTAACAATTCATTTGAACAATGCTTTTTTCTTCAAAATAAAAATTCTAGTTTGCTTTCCTAACTAGCATTCCTTGCACATTGCAAGCAAGTTTCACCAACTTAGGTAGATCTCTCATAGGCTTGGTAGAACTTATCTTAAAAATATTATCAAAGTTAATATGACACATTCTCCTATGCCACAACCATCTTTCATCAACTTGAGTAGTCAAACAACTTTTACTAGCAGAACTCAAGTGAAAGATGTTACCTTTTGTTTTTGTACTTAATGCAATTACATTTCTGGAACTCAATATTCTGCACTTTCCATCCATGAACTGAAGATTGTATACCTTATCAACCATTTGACCAACACTCAAAATATTATGCTTCAAACCTTCCACATATAGAACATTATTAATAATATGCTCATCATCAAGTGAAATGCATCCTCTCCCATGGATCACACTAGTTGTATTATCACTAAATCTCACAACACCACCATCATACTTTTCTAAGCTCACAAACTTGCTTTTATCTCCTATCATATGATGTGAACATCCACTGTCAATCACCCATTCATCTTTCTCTTCAAATTGAGCAGCTAGGGATTTCTCAACATTTGTACAACTAGAAAATTCAACATTATTCTCCTTGATAGCAATAAACACCCAATCATCTTCTTTATCAGATTCTTCATTTGTCACACCTTCATCAACATCATAGTAACACTTCTTCTAAAATCTAGGCTTGTTATGTCTTGGTTTAGGAGATATTTTTAGACATATTGATGCAAAATGACCTATCTTATTGCAAGAAAAACATTTAAGAGAAAATTTTCCCTAATACTTACCTTTTCCTTTTGGTACTCTCTTCACAATAAGTGCTTCCAACTCTTCCAACTCTCTTTATCTTCTTCTTCAATTTGTTTGATTTCATCCTCATACTTGAATGTCTTTCTAGATGAACTCTCACCCAAATCATATCTTTGTTTATCTCTTCTGGAAGTAGTAGCCTTAAATGCGGATTCAACCTTAGGAAGGGCATTACCAAATTCACTCAACTCAAAAGCAGTTAACTTACCAACCAATGTATCTCTTATTATTCATGTTACAGTCTAGAGCTCTTCAATAATTATAGCTTTGAATTTATAAGCAATAGGCAAGGATCTAAGCACTTTAGCAACAATTTCTGATTCTTCCAACTTTCCACCAACACATCTGATACCACACACAAGTTCAATCCCTTTTTGCATGAAAGTATATATATTCTGACCATCACCCATTCTCAACCTTTCATATTTCCCTTTCAAACTCTACAACTTAGCAATCTTCACATTAGTATCACCTTCATATAAGGTTTCCAACTTTTTCTAGATCTCATATGCAGTCTTTAGATCCATACCATTTGGAATCTCAGAATTAGTCAAGGCACTCAACAAAGCTTCCTTAGCCCAGATATTATACTCAACATCTATAATCTTAGTAGTAGTAGTAGGACCATTTTGAGGAATATCATACTTATTACATGTAATGCTCTAGTAGGGTTCACCTAAGTACTCAAGTGACACTCCAGTTGAGTCTTCCATAGAGAATAATTTATTCCATCAAATCTTAGACTATCCTTCTTATAAATTTCCATCTTGATCACCTTAAGCTATTAGACTTCCTCCAAGGAACCTGCTCTGATACCAATTATTGGAAAAATAAGGGCAGACAACTAAGAGGGGTGTGAATCAGTTGTCATAGAATTTCAAATGTATTAACTTAATTAATCCGTATTCTCAGATCTAATCAATATCAATGAAAGCATGAATCAACAAGACATCAAAAACACACATAGCACCAAAAATTTTCATGTTGAACCCCTATTAGGGGAAAAACCATGGTGGAGGTCAGTCCACAAGATTATAGCTTGTTAAAAGTATAAAGAAAAAAATATGGGGAATGCACATGCATTCAGGAAAACTACCTAGAGCTCACTACTCAAATAAAAAGGAAGACACACTATCCTATAAAGAGATTCAAATTACAACCATCCAGATTTTGAACTAAAAAAATAGCATCTACTAATGCCTGATTACAATTCTAGTTAAGCACAAATCTTCACTCTTCTACACACTTCATCACACTTCGCTCTGCCTTCAAATGATATTCACAAATAAAATCATATGGCATCCACTATCTTGCTTTAACTCGGATAAAAAATTACTCTTATATATCCACAACAAGAAATTTCATCACTTCAATTCAGCTTCAACAAGAATAATAAAATGAATATAAATTGTCAGCCCAAAACGTTAAAGATTAACAATGCAAATAAACCAAAGTTAGCGACAAATTAGTGAAAACCCAAAAGAACATCTTCAACTTTACAATACTTCAATTAATTATGCCTCGAAGATCCACAACACACTACAACCACCATGTCAGCCAAGAATAAGAAAAAAATGAACACGTAAGAGAAATTCACCAACCATAAGCTCAACGATCAATGCGAATGTGCAACAAATATCGAGCATGATATAGAGACATCCACAAAAAAAGAAATAGTATAGAAGCATCCACAACAAGTGAACTAACTGAAATAGCGTCATCTTCAATCAAGAACACCGACTGAAGAAACAAAAAAAAAATCATAATGAAAATCTTCATAACTCAATCAAATCTTCACCCGAATCTCTAAAACTTGATGTGGATAACTAGATACCCTCAACAACAAACCCTTTGGTCCACAACCTCTGATCATCAATGCACAGAATGTACTGACACAATGAACTTCACTTCACCACTAACAACCTACAATGTATTTATTACAATTTTCTCAATATCCTCAACACATACAACTTCAAGTGAACAAATGCTAATAGTGTTGACATCAATGACAACCACATATCACCAACGCAACCACAACATCCAACATAGAAAACTTAGAGTTGCCACCTAGAATACTAGGAAACAAAAAGTGATTGCACTTTGATTTTGTACTTGTTACATCAGAAGACTTTGACGATTACCTGATAGAAGGTGGTAGAATGAAATAACACCCAACACATAAGACTTAGTATGATGGGACCAATGCAATAGATTTAAAACTGATTTTTCTTCAAATAGTAAAGAATATCACAACTAACAATTGACTCTGACTGTACCATATCTGAACTTAGAGACTTTGGACTTAGTTGTCCCCAGTAGAGTCACCAATCTGTTGGTTATTTTTTAAGAACCAAATTGATCTCTAGAAATACCTATGGATTTTTCCATTTCCAATTATCAACACTTCTAAAGAGATTGGCCAAAAAATGAATAGAGGTTTCAAGACTTTTATTCCTACTCTTTATACTCTGTGAAATATGAGAGGGTGATCCCACAATGCATACTTAAACACTTTTCACAATTACAATCAAATACATTGTCAATAACATATATCTCTCATAAAACCATTCAATAATATGCATCAAATAAGTTGGTAGCTTATTTATAAATGTCACACTTATTGAGCACGAGAGAATATAATTTAAACACAAGAAAACAATGATAGTATCTCTTTGATATTTTATGATTTAAAGATTGAGTAGCTAATGAATCAATATTGAAAATGAACCACAAATACTCTGCATGAACCAGTGCCTTTATCCCAGCATGAAGTCAATATCATTCTATGTGACCTGATAACAATTTAAACAATAGCACCTATAACCTCAAGAAATCTTGCATTACAAAATTTCTTTGTGATGTTCATGATTATTACTATTTAAAAATATCCTGGTACCCAATTCTTATAAGTAATCAACCTCACACAAGCACTTACATCAATTCATTGAACCAATAAGCAAGCATGAAATTAAACATCCATCAGACAATCCTAGATTACTTTCACTCATAACCCATAATATTCATGCAAGGAGATACAATAGCCATGAAACTTATATTACCATGTGTTATAAATTCTATATCATTATCATGTTTTCATGCACAAGTATAAACTCCAAAAGAAACTTAGGACAAAAACTCTAAAACTTGCTTTGTATTATCTTGACAACTTCATAGTATTAACTCAAAAAAAATTCAACCCTCATGCTTCTGGACCTGAATTCCTTCTTTTAGAGATTAAGGAGCAAACAAGCTTCAGACCAGATAGCGCACATGTCATGATTTCATTGGACTACTTGTAACAATATTCCATTTTTAGTTACACTTGAGTATTCAGGTGGAGCAAATAAACATGAGGTAAAATTGACCTCAACTCTTTGTAGAAAATAGGTCCAACCTCAAAAAACATCATTAGTTTGTTACAGCAGCATCAAATAATTCTCCATGCACTCTAATATGCCAACTATATGGAAAAAAAACAACACTTATGAAGCAAGACAAGGAAAGTAGACAAAAGGTCAAAATTCCTTAATCCACATTAGCAACACATGCTACCCATTTCAAATTAAGAGAAGAATAATATTTTCCTTGTTGTATCAAAAGCCTAATCTACACTCTATTTGGGCTATGTATTATTGTTCTCCTTTCCATTATTCTTCTCATTCACTAATCCCTACATAGATTCATTCTGTGTATTTCTCCAACCAAGTAGTATATTCCTCCTCAATGGACCATTTTATATTCAATAAATCCTACACCTTTGTATTGTACTGAGAATACCTGGAATCAATCAAAATCATAGTTTCTTTAACAAATTTGTCCATATTTGATTCAATTTACACCATTGTGTTAATATTTGAATTGAGAAAAATATAGTCAATGACACTCAAGGTCATCATAGCTGCTCCAAGCATTCCTCCCAAATCTTTCTTCTAGGTGAAAAATGGATGCAGTTCACCTTTTGGACTCAATATTTGAGGCATACCATGTTCCTCCATCTCCTTCAATATCTTCAGTTGTATACCTACTTTGAAGTTGTATACCTAACTTTCCATGGATAGTAGTTATCTCATTTATTAAGTGAATAGTTTGCAAGATGTCAAAAATATTGGTAGGTTCCTCGAGGTCCTCATTCATATTTATCATCATTTCTTTCAAAGCACTTACCCTAGTATTCCAATTATTCCATTCATTCCTGAAGGCCTCTTGTACTTGTAAATACTTTGTATTTTCCTCATGAATATTCTTATATCTGGCCCAAACATCATTAGCCTTGTGGACCTACTTGGTCACCCTATTCTTAAGCACATCCTCAAAACATTCATTTCCAACCATGACTATTTCAAGTTTGACTTTTCTAACATTTTCTTTCTCAATAGTTAGTTAACCTTTCAAATCATCAATTCTTAAGGCCAAGGTCTCCTTGTCATGTGTATACATATCAAATTAAGAGGAAGAAGAAGATGAATGAGTTATTGTCTTCTAAGTAGCCTGAATAGTGGCTCTCATTTTATTCAACTCATTCAAGGCCTTATTATACTCTTTAACCAAATATTCATATTTATTCTAAGAAATATGTGTAGTATTCACACTAAGCATTGTAACATGTACAATTAACTCACATGCCTAGATAGGAGTTATGTCATTAGCTCTTTTGACCACTAGTGAACCAATAACTTCTTCAATAGGCCTAGCAACCTCGTGTTTACTAGTATTAGGTGTCATAGACCAAATTGCAAGAGTATGCAACCTTGGACTATATCCAGAACCAAATACTTTATCCTCAAATTGGTCTTCAGATATCAAAGCTTGAAGATCTCTCCTAAATACATCATATGATATGGCATCATTGATAGTACATCATAGTAACAACATGATTCCACTATCCTTGACAAATTTTCAAGTTTTAGTGGGAGTAATAGTTGTAATTTCAGCTATTATCTTCTCTTCCTCTGTTCTTTTAGCTTCCTCTTGATGAGAAGTTTTGACATTATCTCAGGTTAATTCAAGTCTCTCCTTTATCACTTTACTATATTGTTGAATCATAAACTCCTAAAATTCCTTAGACTGCACAAATTTATCATCAACCAAAAACTCATCACAATTCCTAATCCTGGGATCATCATCACTTTCTCTATCATACTACCATTTGAAAATTTTGTCTAGGGGAACATATGAACTATGAGTTTCTTCAATATGAGGAGGGAAAATTTCCACTCCACCTCTTCATTTCTTGGCACATGCTCTACCACTTGTTCCTCCCTAACTTCTTGAACATCTACGGGTTGTTCTAGAATATCCATAGCTTGTTGTTGTTGTTGTTGTTCTAGGAAAACTTGTTCTTTGTTAAAATCCTCCTTTACCTTTACCTTAAACTCCCTAGACTGATAGTCCCTTAACATAGTGAAGGCTCTTTCCAAGGGGTTTGTAGTTACATTGTATGGACTTATGTAGAAGGAATTCCTTTTCATAATTTTTTCTTCAATTTTTTTCATAGTTGTCCATTCTCTTTTCCTAGTCATGACAACCTCATAACTTATCATATTTCTTAGTACATCATCTCTATATAAAAAATCATGATGTATGACACCCAAGATTTTTTTTCTTCTTCTTCCTACCACAAACCCTTCTGGATATAAAATTCTTATCTCATCAACAGGTATTCTAAGATTATTTACCATAATGCCAAGCTTTTCATATCCCTCAGGAGAAGTGATTGTGAAGTAAGAAAAAGCACATTGGGAATGTGATGCAGAGCTAGGAGGATTCAAAAAACATCACACAAACCTTCAACAATAATCCAAAACAATCTTTGTATAACACATGTTATTAAACATTGTATATCACATTGGAAACATAACTATGGCAGCCCACAATTTATTGCCATGAACAGTCATTAATAACTTCTACAAAACAAATAATGAAGCCAATCCCTCTGGTGAGATTGAAGAAAACATAGTGATACACTTCTCTTCCAATTCTTATAAGATCCAACGGTTGAAATGAAAGTTATTGTATTTTTCCCAAAACTGCAAACCCTAGGTAGGGTTCAGACCTTCCCTCACAAAAATGGTCATAACTCATTCAAATCTTAATGAAATTTGATGAGACTTGAAGAAAATGAAAGTAGATTCACATGGTAACAAAATAAATTTAGTTTTAGATCCAAAATATAGACTTTATATTCCATACCATCACACTTTTCAGACTGTAAATTCTGCACAATATTGTTAGAATAGGCAGTCTCACCAAAATAATCATATCTTCCACAAAACTCAATAAAATTCAATGAGACAAAAATAATTGGAAACTAGAAACAGAGATATTTCCATCCATATATGATAATCCATTATTTGATCCCATAAAAGTCCGTACAAAACACAACTTCAGCCTGGTAACAATGTAAAAATCAGAAAATGCATACCAAACTTGAGGTTTCCATTCATTTAACTTCAAAAATGATGTCTCCAACCCCCAATTCGAGTTTTTGAGGGTGTATTTATACATTTAAAAATAAAACCAACCATTTTCAACTACCTTTTGATTAGTTTGTTGACAAAACACCTTAATGACACTTTTTGACAAGTTGCTTGACAACGTTTTTGAGCAACTTTTACAATTTTTACAATATGGACCAACTTTAAACATTATTTGACAAATGACTTAAAATATGACTTACTAAGACTCAAACACCTCTAAAATGGTTTTATAAACCTTATTATAAGACTCAATACACAAAATAGATAAACTATTTACAAATGGCCTTATGGAGGCAAGAAATCAAATAGGTGCTCCTGCACCAAACTCCCGAGGGCAAAAGAATTCAAGCCCCTTTGAATTGTCTTCTTCCTGATCTTCCAATTCCTTTGCACTTTTTCCTTCATCTTGGAAAGTTTCCTTGGGTCCTTCTTCCTCTTCCTCTTATACCATCTCTTCTCCATCATCTTCTCAACTTCTAGGCTCCAAAACTCTATTTCTTGTGTATAAACCTTAGTAGCATCATCTATATCTTCATTCTCATCATTAGAGTACCATAAAACAACATTTTCACCATAACCATAACCTGCATCATACTCTTTCAAACCTTCATATACCTCATTAGCAAACAAATCTGCAACATCTTTATTAACAACTTTATTATCAACAACAACTTGATCATGAATATCAACATCAATGTTATCAACAACTTTATCATCATCAAGATGAGTATCAATAGCAAGGTTATCAGTAACATCAACAACCTTCTCAACTTGTTCATCAAGAACAATTTCATCAACTACTTGAGTACCAACAACAACCATATCATTAATCTCAACATCAACATGTTCATCTTCAAACACAATTGGAATATCATGCATCTCAACTTGTAACTTACCTTGCTCAACTTGAATAGTAGATTCAAACTTTACCTCTTCCTCATTTGCTGACTTCTTTTGTTTTCTTTGCTTCTTCATAATATTCTTTAGAGGCCATCTTAACCTTTTTGATATTGGTATATTCCAACTCCTTAGTTCTTTCTTAAGAAGTTGGTGTTCTTTGTCTAATCTTTCCAACCTTTTGCTCATCTCTTCCATGGCTTTCTCAAACTCTATTTGTCTTGCCTTCTTTCTCTCCATCTTTCTCAACTCTTTTTCCTCTCTTTCCTTCTTCCTTCTTGAATCCTCAGCCTGCAAACATCTTTCCAATCTTCTCAACAAATCCATCTCCACAAGCAAGTCTCTCCTTGCTTCCACTTCACTTTGCCACACCTAGGCAATCAGGTTCCTTCCTCAACCTGCACAACACACACCACAAACACCAACACAAAACCAACAAACTTCACCAGCCCATATCTTTTCTAGGCTCTGATACCAATTTGATGTAGAGCTAGGAGGATTCACAAAACATCACACAAACCTTCAATAATAATCCAAAACAATCTTTGTATAACACATGTTATTAAACATTGTATATCACATTGGAAACATAACTATGGCAGCCCACAATTTATTGCCATGAACAGTCATTAATAACTTCTAAAAAAAATAATGAAGCCAATCCCTCTGGTGAGATTGAAGAAAACATAGTGATACACTTCTCTTCCAATTCTTATAAGGATCCAACGGTTGAAATGAAAGTTATTGTATTTTTACCAAAACTGCAAACCCTAGGTAGGGTTCAGACCTGCCCTCACAAAAATGGTCATAACTCATTCAAATCTTAATGAAATTTGATGAGACTTGAAGAAAATGAAAGTAGATTCACATGGTAACAAAATAAAATTGGTTTAAATTCAAAAATATAGACTTTATATTCCGTACCATCACACTTTTCAGACTGTAAATTCTGCACAATATTGTTAGAATAGGCAGTCTCACCAAAATAATCATATCTTCCACAAAACTCAATAAAATTCAATGAGACAAAAATAATTGGAAACTAGAAATAGAGATATTTCCATCCATATATGATAATCCATTATTTTATCCCATAAAATCCGTACAAAACACAACTTCAGCCTGGTAACAATGTAAAAATCAGAAAATGCATACCAAACTTGAGGTTTCCATTCATTTAACTTCAAAAATGATGTCTCCAACCCCCAATTCGAGTTTTTGAGGGTGTATTTATACATTTACAAATAAAACCAACCATTTTCAACTACCTTTTGATTAGTTTGTTGACAAAACACCTTAATGACACTTTTTGACAAGTTGCTTGACAATGTTTTTGAGCAACTTTTACAATTTTTACAATATGGACCAACTTTAAACATTATTTGACAAATGACTTAAAATATTACTTACTAAGACTCAAACACCTCTAAAATGGTTTTATAAACCTTATTATAAGACTCAATACACAAAATAGATAAACTATTTACAAATGGCCTTATGGAGGCAAGAAATCAAATAGGTGCTCCTGCAGAATGTATCATAGTTCCTCTTCTACCCTTTCTAAACATTTCATAATCCATGACATCAATTTTCCACATGAGCTCCATGAAAGCCAATCTGTCTGAAACATACAAGGGTAGACAATGAGGTGCCACCTTAGCTCCATAGGCCCTAATCAAAGTGTATTCAAAATGTGGAACCCAATCTACCCAATTATGTGTGGCCTTAGAGCCTAGTACCTCTTTTGGGCGTATATGATTTCTGATCTCTAGAGAAATCCTAGATATAGGAGCTACACCCAATGACTCTACAATACCATATCTTACAACATTAGCAAACAATGTGTAATTGGAATTGGACCAATCCTAATCCCAAATGTATGTCCACATTTGTACAAGTAGAACATTATTCTCATTTTCCTTAAGCTTTTGATTTAATTTCCTTTTCCATTTATAATCACCTTTCCATAAGGGAATATGCATCAACAAAGAGTAATGGAGAAAAAACAGAGGTAGGACCTCCTTTTTCAGATTTAGAAAATCCTTGTGCATCCGTTCAACAACAAAGTTAGCATAATCAAAGCTAGTTTTCAATTATGACTTTTTATATCCACCACCATCACCAGTAAATTAGGAGCTATCCTAACCTCAAAGTCTTGAGCCAGTACTTGATTTAAGCAATAATAAGTGTTTTTGAAATAGTCTTCAAAATCTTTGCACTCAAAAGGCTTATCATCCTTAGCATGGAATCTCTCCCTACTTGTTTTGTGTCACACAAGAAGTGATTATTTGAATGCAAATTTTCTCCTCTCATACTCAACATACAATTCATCACGTTTGAACTTTGTAGTATAATTGGGATTTAACCCAAATACATCTATCATCTTATCCTTTGTTACCTTTAGAATTAGATCACCATTTTCACCTTTGATTGTCCTATTAGTAGGGTTATAGTTCCTTGCTAGTTCCATCATTAAATTCACTTCTACAAACACATTTGACACCACTAACTTTCCAAGGTTCAACCCCCATAAAAAAAATGTGATCTCGCTAGAATTTCACCTATTGAAAGCATACCAGAACAATTTCCATCCACATTGGGGTTGGGGTTTTTCACCAATTTTTCCAACACAATCAATCAACCTAGTGGTCACAAAAACTTGACCTATGCACCTTATACCAATTTGTGACCCTCTTTCTTTGACACCTCTAGAGGCCTCTTGCATAATTTTTTTCATTTCTTTCTTTGCAATTTTGAACTTAGTAGACATTGCAGAAGTACTTGGTGAAGGGTTGGACACTGCCATTGGCTTAGGCTTAACCTCAGCTGAAGCATCCTGAGTTTTATTTCTTTTAAACCTCTTCTATTTTGGTCTCCTTTCTAGTCTAACACTAGATTCACTAGGCTCTAGGTCACTCATGTTTGCAATGCAAATGGAACTAGGGTTTACAATTTCTTACAAGCAAATTAAACCCTTCACAATTATGATAGCTCAAAGCACTACTATTGAACAAAACACTTTTCCTCAAAATTTATAGAGTGTCCAAATAGAAAAATTCCCCCAATTTCCTATCAAATTTTTAAGACATTCACCTCACTACTTCAATTAGAAGGAAATATCAAATTTTCTTACCCAGGTGAAAATTATGCCACTCTAGTTACTAGTAGTCTCTGGAGCCTGCCCCACAATTTCTTTAGTTTCTGGTATCCTTTCCACTAGCCAATGAATTTAAATGCATGATAAACTAGCTATCTACAATATGTTATAGCCAAGTGAGAGGCATGCCACCATTAATACTTGATAGTAAGCTCACACAGGTGAATTGACAATTAGCCATTTACGTTTAAACCCTAATCATTGATTTTTTGGCTTTAAAACAATATCAATGGTTATTAATTCATCTCACCACCTTCCACTTTTCTTTATACAAAGTCCTTAGGATTTCACCACATTGTCTCTTCATGTAGTAGTTGTCACTTCTCATAGATTTACTTCATCCTTTCCTAGCTTTATTAGCGATACAAGTGTTTTATGTGATGAAATATCTGCCCTTGGATCTATGGATTGTTTCTTGATCATGTTTATTTCCATTGCTCCTCACTGATCCAGCTTTATACCTTGGGTTCTATCAATGATGAGAGATATAGTGAAAGCATCTTATTTCAACACATACACCTATATGAAAAGTGGCACAAAAAGGTGTCACAAATAAGGTGTACCCAGATTAGCAAAAGAAAACTTTTAAAATGAGGAACTTCATTGCTCATCGCTAATCAAAACTAAGCCTCTAAAATGGATCAGTGATAAACAATAAAATATAAGGCCATCACTCACAACCATTACAATATTGAGGGGTTAGAAACCATTAGCAATAAGTGATCCTTTAATAATACTAAGAACCTCACTCATCACCTAATTAAATTAGAATTTCTATTAGCTATTCACAATGAGCGATATCAAAGGGATATTAGCTCATCACTTGCCAGTCATTTAGGACATGCATCTCAAAAGTGATCAGTGATGAGCAATAAAGATAAAAGGTCAATTGAAACTTAAGTGGGAATCTTTAGGCACATGCTCATAAGTTGTTTTAATGGAGGGGACTCTTTAGGATGATATGATAGAAAAGGACTTAAGGACTCCTAAGCCATATTAATACAAAGGATGTAAAGGCCAAACAAATCTTTAACCTATCCTTATAAAAATTTGAAATTCCCGGACCTAGGACTGTTGAACCAATTACTAGACAATAATGAGACAAGAAATTTTAAAAATGACTGATAATGGGAAATAGGGAGTTAACAACAGAATATAACATTATAAGTGCTTATGAATTATGAATCCTAAACCCTTAAATATATCAGTCCCTCATTCAAATGTGACAAGTGTTTGAGATGAAATATTCAATTTGTAGGTTCGATCACATGCTTGCATCCATTCAGGAACAAATGGTCTTCATGACTCCAAAAATATGATGCTTCTTTTACAGCAAACTCATCCTCATCTCCTAGCAGTATAGGTGGTGGTTCTTCGAATACTCATATTTGGGCTTTACAATCTAGTTCAAGTGGTTCCATGTATGGCATGACTTCTACTTAAGGGGTTCCTTCTGGTTCAAGTAACCCTGATTCTATAGCCAATCCTGGTGGTATTCCTCTAACATCAACATTGTCTAGTGGCATGATAATGCCCAGAATCAATATCTCTAGCATAGCTATGTTTCCTGACTATTATATAGAATTGGAAATTTAGTTTTACTAGATATTGTGGTTCTCTGCCTATGTGCTCTTACAAAATTTGAACTTGCTAAGGGAAGGGCATTTCTTGCACCAAAACTTGCATCAGTTTCTTTATGGATACCTAAACAATAACTTGCCAAGGGAAGGACGTTTCTTGCATCAAAACTTGCATCAGTTTCTTTATGGATACCTAAAAAATCCCCATTACCATCACCTTCATTGTCTACTTTATAGTCAACATGAAATATAGAAAGTAGACCTAAAAAATCAATGGGTAAGAGCTGAAAAACTAGAGTTTAGGAATATTTTATAGTGTACTTTTTCAGACAATTTAAGCCTAAAGGGGAAATCTTAGCTAACCTCTTATTGATTGGAAATGTTTTTCTATTATATTCAAGTTTGGTTTTTCCTAAATTAGAAAAGGTGGGTTTGATTTTATTATCTGATGATAGTGAAATGTGTTGTCTTAAGAAACAATGACAAAAGGCATCCTTGCACCAATGGATATGTTTGACGAATCTCACCATACCAATGACAGGATAGTCTTGACAATCATCATGGGGCTAGTTGTTGTTGGGTTGATCATCATTCCTTCAATTTGTACTTGGTTGTACATAAAAGTGGAAACCTAGGTATGTACAGAATCAGGATGGACCAAAAAGTGGTGAGATGATGGGTATGTGTAGGGTATGTGACTGATGATTTTTTTTTAACCTAAAATTAATGAAATGAAAAGGGTTTTCAAAGGAGATTCTTAGCTTTTCACCAAAATAAATTATGCTTTAATTTGAATTTAATAAATAATTATTATTCATTTTCTATTTGAATTATGACTAAAGTCCTGATTAATAGGCTAATTGAAAAACATCTATAGCTTTCAAACGGTATCACATTTTTTGAATTCAAAATATGTGTTGGTGATCCCACAATACCACTTAACAATTTTTGGCCAAACTAGGTACTCAACTGATTTTTTCTAACTAAATCTTCACTTTCGGGCACCTATAGTGGCTAAACCGTGAGGAATTTGAAGATAATAAAAACTAGTGATTTGTGACATTTTTTTTGTAGATTCTAAATTTTATTTTTTTTTCAAAATTTTTGGAATTAGATTGCACTTCTTTTTTTCCATCTCCTTCAAAACTAGTTTTTAAATTAAACACCATTTTAAGGGTGACACTCACTTATAACACAACTTTTTCCATGAAGGATAATTTTTTTATTTTTTTAATTTAGATTGTAACTCTGATATTTGGTGCTTCCAATTAGTTTCATAATTTTTATTGAATATATTTTCCTTAATAAAGTTTCAAATTCAAACCAATTACAATTCAAAATAGGTGGATTGTATAACAGATAACATTTTTATATACATATCAAAATTATTTTTTTCTTTTTTGGTTGGATCAAAAACACCAATATCTAGTGCACTCATATTTTTTAACTTTTTTTTTTATAATCTTCTATTTTTCCATATGTGCAGAACAGTGAGCTTGATTGTCAGTGAAACACCTACATTCACAAGAAATAAAAAATAAATATAATAATAAAATTAAATTTATTTAAAATTATACTTTTTGGGAAGCTTATAATAAGGAATACATACTTTTAAAAAATTAATTAAATGAATTCATTTGATCCCCCAAAAGGTAAATCAAAAGTGGTTTTTTATCAGATTTTGATAGGTGTAAAGGAGACTTCATTATAGGTATGGTTTAAAACTAGGGTTCTATCCATGGGGGTTTGATCTAAGATGATTCCAAACCCTCTTCAATTGAATGATTTAAATGGAATATTTTAAGGCTTAAATCATTATATTTTCTAAAAATATGTGATTTTAGCAAAAAATAGAATCTCCCAGAAATTGTAAACCAGCTTTGTGGGATCACCCATCACGACCACATTCTATGCTTTGCATACTATAAGATTAAAAAAAATGAATTTCATGAAGTTTTGAACCAAAGTTAAGGTGGTTAGACATCTGAGTTTTTATATTTTTAAAAGTTATTATAAAAATTCATAATTAATTATTTACATGGAAAAAAATACAAAAAATATATGCATCACATGAGACATGATTCCTCTACTTATATCTGAAATTTTAAAAAAATTATCATTTTATTATGGTTAGGATGGTCAAATAGACACCTATTCTTATTTTTCCCCAAAATTTAAGTACCTTGCATTGAAATTTCAAAGTTCACCAAATAGATTTAAAAAAAACTAGTAGTTTAGAAACTACATTCAATTTGCTACAAATTCTATTGTTACATATTTTTGAAATAATAAAGATAAATTATTCAAATTTTTATGTCAAGTTGCCGAACTCTAATTTTTTTGAATTTTTTGCCACTTAAGGGCCTTATTTTTCCATGATGATCATGCATATACCCACCTTTTCTTCATCATCTCAAGCTAAAGCATTGGGATGGAATGTAGATCCAGACATCTCATTAATTGCACAGTAGGTTTCACCATTTCTCTATTCATTGTGCAAACTTTGCTTTCTCCTTGAAACCTTGGTATTTGTTTCTCATTCATGTTGAATAGAATGATAGCTGGTCAGGAGATAAGCTTTCACAAATGTTACATTAGATTGAATATCAGGGCCATTGTAATAGACTACCTCAAAATATATATATTTTTTTAAATTCCCCAATTTCCTTTTTGTTGTTTGAAGGTTTCATGAAGTGTTTTGAAGTTTCTTTGAAGAGGTTTTCATTTGCATTTTATTTATGAAGTAGTGCATGCACAATAAAATATTTGGTAGCAAATACAGTCTAAAAGAAGACTTTCAAAAATAATAAAAATCTAACCTCTTTCAAAATTATTTTTAGTCATACAAAGCAATATAAAATCAGATTTAAATCTTTTAGTAGGCATAGAAAGAGGTGTGTCAATAGCAGTATGGAAGTCCTCTTGCAATCATATTTTTAACAAAACTTTTTATAATCAAGTAAGAACATTTTTAACTCAATTTAAACTCTTTTTCAGACCTGGTTTGGGATGCCCAACCACAATGAGGACTTCCTATTCAAGGGTATGCCAGCACCAACACTTGGTAGTATGATCTTCCCACCCAGTAGGAATGAAACACCTCTATTAGCCCCCAATATAGCTGATAAGACACCCTCAAGAAGCATTTGTACCATATAGAATGCAACCTAGAGAAGGGTGTTTCCAAGAGAGAAGTCAGCCTTGCTTTAAAAATCCATTTCAATTCTAAAAAATATAAACCATAAATTGATAGAATCACCTTAGATAGAGATTTTTATATCTTAAATACCAATTTCAAAATCTCCCTTCATTTCAGATTTATGAACAATTTTATGGGTTCCCAGGTACAAAATAGAAGCTTTTAAAAGACCTGAAATCACTACCAAACTAAAAGAATTCCACTCAAAACCAAATTCTAGCAGTCACACATCCAAAACAACTAAAATTCAATTAGAAATAAACCTAGCTATGATCTTTGAATTAAATCACCGAGCACAAGTCTGAGAAGGTCTCTCACTACTAATACACGTCTTAGAACTTGAGGGGCTACATCCTCAATTATGTTCTTCAATACCCTGGAACCATACCAACAACATATCCCTATAAAAAACTCAAATTCAACATGTTGAAATGAGCCACCAAAAGTCATTTTATCCAAAGCTTCAATTAGGGAAACTCTCCAATCCCCTAAAACCTGCACCTCATTACTTGCTTTTGATTTTATTTAAATTTTTAATCTTTATCTTACATAGTTTAGGTGCCCAAGGTGAATGATATATCTTTTATTTTTTTAAAAACAACTTGAAGTTGATTAACTAGGTACCCTTGGTCACTTTTTAATGAGTCCCCCCTTATAACCCATTTTTATCTTAAAATATAAAGTCACCTTATTAAGTAGACTTTTCAAGGCATAATACAAATATTAAAATAATTCCCTCAAGTGACCTTATGAACTAAATATACTGCACAGACCAATCTGGCCAAGCTCATTGTTCCAAATATTGACTTACTATTTTTAGTAAGTGCTAAAAATAGTAAGTTACTATCCAAAGCTCAATTGTAGAGAAACTAACGTTGCACCCATGGCTCACTGTAGATAGTGAACATTCATCTACCTCTACTAAGAATGGAAAGTCCCAACTAACCTAAACTACCTTACTAGTTTTATCTAAAGTTCTAAAACTAGTGAAATGTTCCCAGAAAACTTTGCCAGAGAGAGATTGAGACACTTGAGAAGGCCCACAAAAAGATGAAGCACTGAACCAGACCACTTGCTAAAAATAACACTTACAAAAAATAGTAAGTGTTCCAAGGTCAACCCTAATTGATAGAGGGTGTCAAAAGAAGGGAACATTATAGTTTTCCCTTCCTAAAGATTGCTTGTCCTCAAGCAATTCCACTGAGCCTTGCAATCCACATCCAAAATCATGTTGAGTCCCGAAATAATCCCCGAGTCCCAAATAAGTCTCAGTGGTCTATAGCTCCAACTACCTTGCAAGGCATCCACACACAAAGCCTCATGTGATTATAATGATGAAACATCACCAAAACTCAATCCACTTCTCAAAAACAAGTCCCTTCAAAGGACCAAACAAAAGTGTTACTTGATTAAAATCAATAAATTTCACACTAGCTCTCACATCCCAAACTACTACAAATAGCGAACCATCAGCCGCAACAAAGTATGCCCACACCATGAAGTAACTAAAGTGAGTGTCACTAACCAGAATGGAGGTAAATAAATAGAGCAAAAAATATTGAAAGGTATCCACTGTCAGCTGCCCCAACTCAAAAACAATCATCTCATCGAGGAAAGTTTGTATAACCATCTCTAGAAAATTCGGGTAGCAATAATCAATCCACGATACCACTGGATTCATCAGGGAAGGATACAAGATATAAGGTGAAGTCATCCCCAAGTACCAAATCACCTCTAACACCCAAGCTCAACCTGGTACTACTTAGTTGTTAATCACAAATAATAATTGTATGCAAGTTGATTGAAACATTTTCTCGGGGCCAAAAAATTGGAAGAAGTTCCATTGGTCCAATCATTAGTCAACCCTTCACTACTAGAAGCTGCAATTGGATCCCATACCCTAATGTTTTCTTCCAATGTAGTGCAAAAACTAGGATTGATTTCATCTTCCAGCTCAAAAAAGTGGGTTGTCATATAACCTATTAGCACCAATCTCAAATAAGGGATTGTCAAAAAACAACTATTGACCTCCCTCAAGAGCTAATTGTGAATCCAAATCAACAATGGTGCTAGGTTCATGCTCATGTCCAACTATATACTGAGAAAAATATGATTTTTTCCCCATATCAAGATCAAGTCCCAAGTCGTCATTAATGCCACCAACCATGTTTTATTAATAAATTGAGTTAGGAGTAGCTCCATAATCAAAAGTAAATTCATCCCATATTGGCTCTTTGTTGAATTGTAGTTCCATCTCATTAATTTTCCAAGTATCAGGAAGTGGTTTGTTATATTCTTTGAGTGCCTCATGTGATGTAGTCCCTTCAAATGAATCCCTCATGAACACATCATCAATCAAATCAATGCATATTTCTCCAATCATCAACTATCCCTGAGAAATTAGGCTCAATCCTCCTTTGTCAACATAGAAGCAATCATCATTAGTTGTTGTTTTAAAGTCCTCACCCTAATTATTCCCAACCAAACCATGTCCTAGAAGTGGGTTATTATTCTCAAAGTTCGCAAACACATAAATAGTGCTTACAGGAACTCTAGATAGCTCCAAAAAAGCATTAAAAGCTATTGCCTTGTCTTTCCCTTTTTATATGTTGGACACTGTATGTGGTGTACTCTGTGATAGTCCTCTCAAAATCACATTCTTACCTTTTTATTTAAATTTAATCTCTAATGTCTGAAAGCTCAATCTACATTCCCCCAAAGAACACAACCACTAAATCCCCATGACTACATCTATGTCTCCAATGTGAACCACATAGAATTCATTCTTAATTTCATGTCCTCCCAATAGGATGCTTAGTTGGGGAACCATCTTGTTACACTGAATTGTGAAACAATCAGCTACCATAACCTTGAACACACCAACCTCTTATGTTTTTATTCCTCTTCAAACCACCAAAACATCATCGATGAAGTTATGTGTAGCTCTTGTGTCGATCAAGTCTAACATTCACTCACCCTGTATCTGGCCTTGAATGTGCAATGACTAATGCTCATGAAAGCTATGAAGTTTGGAAAATGTCCCATCATGTTCCACCCCTTATCACTCTTTCTTAGTGTCTTCTCATCCTCTATTTCTTTGGAATCAATTTTTTTATCTATTTTTTTTTTATTCACTTTCTTCACTTGTTTGGTGCTCAATTAACAATTCCTTTGCCTTGACAACACATTTGTGTCCCTATGAATAAGGATGTCTACATGTGAAACATAATACCTTCTTTTGAAGTTCATTCAAGTTCTTAGTGTCCAACCTCATATAGTTTTTCTCAGGCTGCTCATGCTCTTTGTTGTCAATTTTCTTTTCATTTTCCTTCTTGGGTTGTGGGTCCTTTGACTAGAATTTATTTTTAAATGTTAAGTCTCCATGTCCCTAGCCTTTTTAATGGCTTCTTGAAGGCTAGGTGGGTTAAATTCCTTAATACAAACTCTCAAGGGGTTTGATAATCCATCAATAAATAATACAATCAACCTCCTCTCAGAAATGTCAGTCACTAACACTGAAAGCTTTTCAAAATCTGATATGTAAGAATCTATAAAACCCCACTGTTTGAGTTGGGCTATCTCCTTGAAATGCAACTCAGGGTCTATTTTATCAAATCTTTCAATAATCCTTTTAGTAAACTCCCTATATGAGGCAATTTGAGCATGCCCAAGAGATATCATCCCATTGTACCACCACTCATGAGCCACACCATCCAAATGAATACATTCATATTGAATTAACTTGAGCTCTGAAATAGGATTCAAGGTAAAATAGGTGTCTATTTTTTGTGCCCACACCTTGCTATCATTTTTCTAGACCCATCAAGATAAGGAACTGTGATCTTCCCTACTTTCTTCCATAGTTCATGTTGTTGGTCTCTATTCCCCCTATGATTTGAGTGTCTCATCCTCAAGTCAATATAGTCTCAAAGTGAAATATCCATCTGAAAAACTAGGTCTTGCATCCATCCAATCCTATCTAAATTGATCTTGTTGCTCTAATAATGTAAGCTCGGGGTTCACTGGAGCTTTTATCCTCTATGGAAATTTAGGCATGAGAGGTCTTGCTAGAGCTTGTTGGTTTCTAACTCCTTGTTGTCCTATCTTGTTACAATAACCCAATTGATCCATTCTTTGTACCAAATCAATGAACCTATTATTAGTGTCCTATTGTTGTTGTGCTACCCTCAATTGTCCCTTAACCAAAGTGTCTAGTAAAATTTCCATTCTATACAGAGGTTGCTCATTCCTGTTATTTCTTTCATTACCATTACCATTTCCATCCATGTCTCCCATTTTTCTTGTGTCCTTAGATGATGACCAATGTTCCCAAAAACTATCTTCTTTCCTTCTACTCCTCTCTAAATATATCCTTTCTATATCACTCTGGCTCATAGAAAATTAAACCCACTAGCTAGCTGACAAGTTTCTAGCTCTGGTACCATTGTAATAGATAACCCCAAATATAATTTTTTAATTTTTTCCCAGTTTCCTTTTTTGTTTTTTGAAGGTTTCATGAAGTATTTTTTAGTGTCTTTGAAGAGGTTTCCATTTTCATTTGATTTATCAAGTAGTACATGCACAATAAAATATTTGGTAGCAAATATAGTGTAAAATAACACTTTCAGAAATAATAAAAATATGACCTCTTTCAAAATTATTTTCAATTATACAAAGCAATACAAGATCATATTTAAATATTTTTGTAGACCTGGAAAAAGTTATTTCAACAAAAATATGGAAGTCCTCTTGCAATCATATTTTTAACATAACTTTTTGCAATCAAGTAAGAACATTTTAAACTCAATTTAAACTCTTTTTCAGACTTGGTTTGGGATGCCCAACAACAATGAGGACTTCCTATTCAAAAGTATGCTAGAACCAACACTTGGTAGTATGATCTTCCCACCCAATAGGAATGAAATGCCTCTATTAGCCCCAAATATAGCTGATAAGACACCCTCAAGAAGTAGTCGTACCATATAGAATGCAACCTAGAGAAGGATGGTGCTAGGAGAGAAGTTGACCTTGCTTCAAAAATCCATTTCAGCTCCAAAAAATACAAACCATAGCTTGATAGAACCAAATTTGATAGATACTTTTATATCTTAAAAACCCATTTCAAAATCTCCCTTCATTTTAGATTTATGAACAATTTTATGGGTTCCTAGGTACAAAATAGAAGCTCCTAAAAGACCTGAAATAACAACCAAACTGAAATAAATCCACTCCAATACAAATTCCAATAGTCACATATCCAAAACAACCAAAATTCTATAAAAAATAAACCCATCTATTATCTCTGAATGAAATCACCCAACATAAGTCTGAGCAAGTCTCTCACTGCCAAGACAAGTCTTAGAACTTGAGGGGATACATTGTCAATTCCATTCTTCAATACCTTGGCACCACACTAGCAACATATACCTATAAAAAACCCAACTTCAACATGCTAAAATGAGCCACCAAAAGTCTTTTATCCAAAGCTTCAATTAGGGAAACTCTCCAACCCCCTAAAACCCATGTCTCATTACTTGCTTTTGATTTTATTTAAATTTTTAATCTTTCTCTTCCATATTTTGGGTGCCCAAGGTGAATGATATATCTTTTAGTTTTTTTAAAAACAACTTGAAGTTGATTAACTAGGTGCCTTTGGTAACTTTTTAATGAGTCCCCCCTTATGACCCCTTTTTAATTTAAAATATAAAGTCACTTTATAAAGCATACTTTTCAAAGCATACTATGAATTTTAAAATAATTCCCTCAAGTGACCTTATCAACTAAATATGTTGCATAGACCAATTTGAACAAGCTCATTGTTCCAAATATTGACTTACTATTTTTTAGTAATTTCTAAAAATAGTAAGTTGTCATCTATAGATAAGTTGACGTTGCACCCATGGCTCACTATATATAGTGAACATCCATCTGCCCCTGTTAAGAATGGAAAGTCCCAGGTAACCCTAAACTTAATTTTTTTTTAAAGTTCGAAAAATAGTTAAATGTTCCCTAAAACCTGAGAGAGAGAGAGAGACTGAGACACTCAAGAAGGCCCACCAAACGCTAAAGCACTGAACCAAAACCCCTGCTAAAAATAGAACTTACTAAAAATAGTAAGTGCTCCTAGATCAACCCTAACTGACTGAGGGTGTTAAAAAATTGGACATTATAGCCATTGCATGGATCTGCACTTAAATGGTATTTGCACATTAAGATAGCCCTTGATTCAACAAGGTATTGCTAATACTCTTAGTTTGAATCCATTGTACAAAATAACATTTTTAGGTATTGGTTAGGGTAATTCCAGTAGGGGCATATTGGAATCCACTTGCAACTGGTTTATTCTAGTTAGTACTATATTTTATTTTTACTAATTCATCATGCTTAGTCACTGTTTGTGTAGGTGGTATAATTTGGGATGTTTCTATCGGTATTTTGTTGATTACAATTGTTGAAGAGAAGAATGCAACCTAGTTTTTTTTGTTGTTTTTGGAAATTAATTAGGTGTCTTTTCAAGCAAGTTTAATTTCTATTTTAGTAGTGGGTCGATCATGGAATGTTTCTAAAAATAGAATGTAATTGTTTTAAGATTATTTGCAAGCAAGACCAATGGGGCTAAATCTGGTGGGTGGGCTAAAGGTGCAGGAGACTAATTTTTTAGACTAAAAATCACTATCCAACATTACCAAAAAACTCAATACCCTACCAAATTTAGGAGTTGTCACTCCAAGTGCAATGCGCAAGGAAATTGCAAGGGAAATAGTAGATAATACTGGAAACTACAAGGTTTATTTGAGTCATTCTATCAAAAAATTCATGAACCTTGTCTATATTTCAACATTGTGAATATATATCTACCATAGCATTTTCAACTCTTATATCTAACAAGAATCTCCCTTCTACTATGTTTTAATGGATCTCCATACCATGTTCTAAAGTTGTCATTTTAGCACAAGAATGGGGGATGTTGTCAAAGGTTGTGGATTTTGGTTGTACAAATGTCAATTGTGCTTACTTGAAAGTTTATTAAGCCTTTTCAACATATCCAAATTTTTCATATCATGTAATCATTGCAATCCATGAGAGTAGATTTTTGTCATTAATTTTGCTTCACATTTTACTTGTATGTATCCTTATGTTTGGCAAGTTGTGACACAAACTAGAAACAACTTGGTGGAAAATTTGATCTGAAAGTAGAGCCTAGTTCTAATCTTTTTATCACTAGTAAGTATCATATATAATGCTACATGTTACCAACTTTTATTATTATATCTTGGATAGATAATTTGGACATCAACTTGAAGAGAAGAATTAATGCTAGCCACTTTTCTTAGTAGTTCCATAATATTTCATTGTCTCCTAAAATTGATTTATCCTGTATAAGCTATTTTTCTATTTGAGGCATCTATTCAATGAATAGAAAGTGATCATTTCAAAATTATTTGATGGTGGTTCCTAAGAGCATTTTTCAAAATAGGTTAGAATTTTTGTATATGCTTTTACATTTTGTGTATACAATTTTGTGCATACACTGTCTTTATTGCATTACATAGGGTTACATTTCTTTGAGCCATTTTACAAGATAATTAATGTGTATTGTATATGCTTTTAAATTTTATAGAAATATCTGCTAGCACAACTGGAAGCACAATGTTTGACAAAAATCTACTTTTTTTTATGCTTTGATGAATGTCACTGTTGCTTCACTGCTCTTCCACAATTTCTACAATTATAATATTGATGTACCTAGGCATGAGGTTTGTATTGACGCTTTAAATGTATTGAGGTTTGTTCAAGATGTCAAAAGAGTTTCACTAATGATTATAATTCAAATAGTTGCTCTTAAAATAATTTCCATTTTTTATTTAAAATAATTTCATTTTCTAATTAGTTAAATCTTGAATGTTTTATCATGCCATGTTATTGTATCAAAATGTCTTGTAGTTGGGAGTGGGTGTTGTTTCGTTTGATGTTGATATACCTATTGTTGATGATCTAGAAAAGCAATTTGATAAAGTGTTTGATTGTTGTGGGTACTCTTTTAGTCCTAATCTTTCATGTATTGTAGTTTTCGTTTAATATTTAGTTTAGGGAAAAATGAGTTGTTTGACATTCTTATTTATATGCTTTATTTTTAATAGGTTTCAAGGGGTTATATGCATAGGTGTTATTGCAGGCACTTACTTTCTCTCTCTTTCCAGTGAGTGAAGTCCTAACAATATTTCAATTTATTTATTTGTAATACATAAAATGATTATGTGTTGCATGTTGCTTCCCCTTCATTGATTATTTCTCTTATTTTCTTCTCATTCTCTTCTCATGTTGTCAATGGTAGTCATACACTTATATTTTTATCATCTATTTTATATTGCACAAAGTCAATAGGCTAATGGTATGAACATGCCACCAAGAAAATTATGGCACATAACATAAAAATTATAGGTCACTTCAAACTCAATATTAACCAAGATCTAATTACCTATAGATGTGTAGTTCCTTTTTGAACACAAACCATTTCAAAATATTATAAGAAAAGTCGAGGAATAGGGTTAAGAGTGTTACATTTGTTGATCATGTGAAGAACGAAAGGACAATATTAAATGCAAGACAAGATAACATTATTAAAAAATAAATCTTTTAGTCATTTTAAATAATTTTGTCCAATATCCTTTAATATATTGGCCATTTGGATATCCACTGGTAGATGAATATATGAAAGCTTTTTTCTCATAATTTTGATCTAATACTTACCATTTTAATTACTAGATAATTTTTTAGAAAACAAACCTAACAAATCTCTTTAGTGAGGTTTCTTCATATTAAATAATATTTTTATTAAATATTTTCATTGACAATTTATTTTTTTCATTCCTGAAAGCATATTATACATGTTTGTAGTATTGGTCTTCATCATTCTAAATTTGAATGTTGGTTATGTGGGCCACACCTATGGATTTAGACTAAGAAAATTCAAAATATAGTGGTTTGGCCCACATACCAGAGTTGAAGCCAGGATGGAACTCGACCAGGATCGGTACCCAGTTTGGGTCTGGTAAGGATTTAGAATTTTCATTTTTACATTGCAATGAGTGAAGAATTTCCAAAAATAGGTTAACTTTTTATATATTTGTATAGTATTTTAATCATTATTCTCAACCAAGGTTAGCCCTCTTCAAACATTATTATTTTCTTAGGGTCTGTTGTTTTATTAGTTCCTTTTAAAATCTTAATTCTTGATCTCTACTATGTTTCTTTTTAGACGTGAGCATGCTAGTCACGGCTCAAGCTTTAAGCTATAGGTCCGAAATTCCATGTTCGTTGCCTCGTGCTCTTGTAGAGGTAGGAGGCTAATAAGTTTATATTTTCTTTTCTTTTCTTTTTTAATTTGTTCTTTATGAAATAGTGACCTGTATTATCATGTATCTATAACACATATACTTCTAGATAAACTACCCAATTTGTTGCACTTTACATTTGAATTTTTAATGCAATATTTAGAATATATTGAATACCTAATATAATACATCAAGCTCAGTCATCATTCCATCTACTTGAGTTTTTGTAGTGCATTGATCAGTGAATCTTGATGGCAATCAAATTACAATTACCAATAGCAATGATTTGTGCTTCTTGGTAGTCCTTCAATTGCACAAGCTCTACCTTAGTCAAGTCTGGTGGTTCTAAAAGTGCATTGAAATTTCCTACCATCATTTTCCCTAGATGTAACCAATTTCTTTTTCCTCAAGGAAATTTAAAAAATGAAATTTCATATTGCCACAACTAAGAATCTCCCCAATGTGTGTTCAAAATTGGGGAAATGAATTTTGTGTTCTAAACCAATGCTCCTCCATTTGGATATGCTCAATGTTATTTAGTTTTTCAATGTTGCAACCTGAAGCCTGACCTTTGAATTGGAAATCTTGTGGATGACCCTATTGATTTTTCAAGTCATATAATCAACATTAGTAATTAGTCCCTTAGTGTCAAGAATTTTTTTTTTGATATCACTCTTTGAAATCATCTTCATTTCATACTTGATCTCTACCAAAACATTTGTATTCTTAGCTTAATTTCAATTGGAATTTTCAATTGTTGTGATCTAGTCTAATCATTTGTGTAGGTTAGTGATAAATTGTATGATCTTACATGTAATCCTTAAGGCACCTGTGTGTCCCAATAAACAAATAAACAAGTTATTTCGCCATCCCACAAATTACCTTGCATTTGTAGCTAAGTAATTGAATAGTAGTTCCCATTGCATAAGGACTTAGCTATCACATGTTTTGAGATGCTTCTAACTATTAAAAAAATGGATTTATAACAAATATACATAATCACAAATGCAATCATGAAGAAAACTAACCTAACAAACTTTCTCCATAGAGATTCATTCAATTAATGTTTTAGACTAAATCTACATTTAGTTCTATGATATAAGACAATTTATTTATGTCTAGGATAACATCATATCATCGATAGTCCATGTATCAGAATGTGTTCCAAACCAAACAACTATACATATAAAATGGGAAAATCTTTATATAGACCCCTCTCAACCTCCCACAACCAAGATGACCCTTTTTCCAACTTCAAAAACCTTTCAAATTATAGCTTCTACCAAAAATAGACTAACTTCATCACTTTGTCGATAAATAGTTTACTACTAGAAGTGAGTTGACCATTGGCAAACACAAAATTCATTTCCTATGGAAGTAGTGAACATGTCAAACTTGTTTTTCCAAGAAAATATAATGTCACCTAATTATTCTTTTTGCATTTCTACTTTGCTACTTCACTATATTTAGAAAATTTATTCATGACAACATTTTTTTCTCTCATAATTTGTTTATACTATAAACATGTTGATTAGAGCTTGTGATATATGAATTTATTATTAGTTTCTATTTACGATAATACTAGATAAGATTAATGTTTATTGGGAAAATATTGCATTGTGGTTAATGTAGGATTCTTAATGAAATCATTTGTTGTTCCTCGATAATTTGGAAACATGTCTATCTCAAAATAAAAGATAGAGAGTTAGCTTTTCTAGTGTAGAGCATCCACAACAGGTGAAGAATGTCTTGTTGTAGAAAATATTTTTGAGGAACCTACCATTCTGTAATCTAGCTATTGTAATATGTTGATCATAATATGCAACTATGTCTTATTTTACAGTGCTAAAGTTCTACTATATTTGGATAGAGAATTGTAGCAATGGTTTTATGCCTTATGGTAAATAGTTGATGCAATTTTGTTATAGTTTTATGTGTAATGTTAAGAAGTTATCCATTATAGTGAACACATACAATGTATTAGATCTTTATATAAGATAATAAAAAAGTTAGTTGTTTATGTGAGTGGCTCAGTAGTGCATTATAGAAAAACATTTGGTGTTTAAGTCTTTCAATCTTTATTGTTATAAAAGAGTTGTTTAAAGTGTATTCAATTACAACATGGAGCAAACATTGGATAATGCATATCATCAGACATACAAAAATGTATCATTGGGAGAAAAGATAAGTTTCTTTTCAAAGCATAGCATTAAATGAATGAGGATTTGAAGCATTTTACTCTTATTTGATGGTTTCACTTTCATTTTCTTGTTACTTTAGAAAACTATTAATGAATGAATAAGTGACATTAATACTAGGTTCATACATTTGGTTTGGACATACTTTTCATAATGAATGAAAATTTTGGTTGTTTCCTACCTTGGAAAAACAATTTAAGAGATAAAGTTTTAGAAACAATTTGCATCAAAATTTCCTAAAGTTACTATTTGAATTTAAGTGAACTTGAAATTAGCTCTCCACATGAAATTTTAAGCTTTTTTCCATCTTCAAGTTCAGAAGTGCTCTCTCCAAATAAGCTAAGGTCTATTTTGAATGATTCAAGGGGTCTAGCATCAACCTCTCCCATGCTAGGAGCAATTTGTATCAGAAGATGGCAATATTTTTTTCCTTAGAAAGGTCAACTCATCCACCCTTGAAATCATTTGAATCTCCTTTCTTAAATGAGTTTATCTTTTAGGTTTCATCTAGTGCTATTGACATTTCATTCCTTCTTTGTCATTGTATGTGCATCTTATCTTTGCATTCTTGAGAGTTCATTACTTGAGATTGTCTTTGTAGTATTTGAAAATTGAATTATTAATCATATTACAGCTGAGCATTAATTTGTGGATTTGGCATCTCTTCTTGTAACAAGCAAATTGCATGTCTCCTTTCCAAGTCCACAAAATGCATTCCTTTTTGGAGTATAATTCAAAGAGAAAACATTAAAAAAAAGTACAAGACAACATATAGATTGAGCACATTCAAATAGAAAACATTCTCCAAACTTTAAAAAAATGTATAATTGAGGAATCCCTTCAATTTATAACATTTTCCTAGACCAAAATTGTCCTGTCAGCCTTTGGCAGGAACTTTGCTACCCTACAACTCTTGTTCTATATTGTGACATTACACAATTTATGGTTAAATGTAGATTGAGATAGAAATTTAAATGTTTTATTTTTTCACTGTCACATTAATCAATTCATGGTTTTATTGTGTTGGTTAGGGTGTAAATTTGATGGTTATAGGGCTATGTTTGATCATTTTTTCATAAAATATAATTAAAATTTTAAGAAGATTATATCACATGAAATAGAAACTTATTTAAATATTTATAATGAATCTTTTATTTATATTATTTTTCACATGTGAAAGTTTATTAAATGTGGATTGAGATAAAATCTTATTCTCTTACTCTTTATTGTGACATTTATCGATTAATGGTTTTATTTGTGATTAAATAGGGAAATCATTTGATAATCATAGGGCTAAATTCAATCCTTTTTTCCATAAAATATAATTAAAATTTTAAGAAGATTTGTTGATAGATCGTATATATATGTATGTAGTATATATATATAGATGGTCTATCATATACACACACACATATGCATATATATACATATATAGATGTATTCTTTGTAGGAGTTTATGGTGAACTCCTCAACACTCCAAGATCACCTGGAAGGAAAAATAAGCTAAAAGGAGAGATAGTAAAATATCATGCTATGATAAAGGATGCAAGAATTCCAAAATAAATATATGACATTAAAACTAAATATGACAATATACATATGAAGCTTTGCTAATATAAGCAAGATGAGGGATATGACCAGATAAGACAAGTGTCATAGTCATTTCACATGAGATAACTAACTCATAACTACTTAGAACAAAATTATTAAATGAATGTCAAATAGATAAGATAAATGATAATTAACACTTATCTAGAAAGATTCCTTCCTAGGACCTAAGTGGAATTAGCATGTAAATGTGACCAAGATAGGTAAAGCACCTATTTACACAAATACCTCCCCTTAAGTATAACATATGGAGTACTTATGCAAATGACATAGACACGAGTTCTAGAAACAATCCCAAGTTAGTTACCCATGTACAAATGCAAATACAATTTATCACATAGGGAAAAAAGGAGAAACCCAGTGGGAAAAAAAATTCTCCTCATAAAAGAGATAAATATAGTAATACTCTCAATGAAAAATGAGAGCATAAAACTCTATTCAAGGAAAAAGAGCCCCACATAACAGAGAAGAAGAAAATACCATTCGAACCCCCCTTAATGAAATGATCCATCACAAATCCAATCAATCTCCCTCCATATAAACGAAGATAAGAGACCATACAATCCCCATAATTAGATAACCTATTGCAAAGAAGCACTAGAAGCACACTTGTTGAGAAACACTAGATTCCTTAATTAGGAAAGAAAAGGAATGATAATTCTAATGATAGAAACCACATTAGAATCACTCAAGGACTCGGTTCAAATTCATAATAAAGCAACAGTAGACTTGATATTAAAGAACACTAAAAAATCTCAAACTGATACAACCATGGAATTTATGAAGTAATAGTTGATTGATAAATGATCTAAAAGTAAAATGAAGTGCAAAGATCAAAATTGCACCCTCCCAACTATAAAAAAAAAAGGTAATCTCCAAGAAACCCACTGGGAAAGAACTAAAATAATGATATACCAGGGACAACTACAGAAAAAGTACATGGATGGCAATATAGAGCTCCTCAATACATTTCCCATATCACAAGAATAATAAAAATTAGAGATCTTTAAAAAAACCTATGAGATTGGAAACCATAAAATAATATTTGACTTCAAAAAGTAACAGATGTCATGAAATAACATTGAAATTATGAAAAATAACTTGCACCTTTTAAATATTGAAAAATCTAAATTTTTGATTATATCTTGTTTGAAAAATTTCTCCCCCTAGATTACAAGTTATGAAAAAACAAAAGAGGCACTACTAGAGCTTCTACAAACTAAATAGGGTGAAAAATTAAGCCCCATGTATGTCCACATAACCACCACTTATAAGGTTTATTAAAAAATCCATGCCTCCCTAATGGTATTAGTCCTACTAGGGACAAACAAAGCAGAGGTGATGGGTGGAGGCCACACCGCCCTATGCTTAGCCCCTCCCATTAAGGCAAGACTACGAGCTTCAAAGCCCTTCAAACAAGGGGTGTCTATGTATCTTAAAACAAAATATATTGAGAATAAAACCTATGGATTATTAATAAACATACCTATAGATGACAAAAATGTGATTGATGATGTAAAAAAGTATGAGCTAGCATAGAGAGGGTTCCAATCTAGGGAAAATTCCTATTACCAAAGAATATGTTGTTGAATCATCTACAAACCAATTCATACTATATGGGCTATGTAGCCATGTACAGATTTGTGTTGTTATATGACCTAAAAAAAATTAACACCCCCAAAAAATTCTAATATTTCAAAGATTTACCCAAATTGCTCCAAAAAATTAGCTACCCTTGAATCTAGCAACTAAAATCCTTCCTTCAGACCCTTGCAAATCTAGAAAAATATGTAATATTTTGATAAAAAATATAAGTTACATAACTTTATTTGATTCCCTAGATTCAATGGTGAATTTCTCAAGAACCTAAACACCCAACAAAAAATTTACTCCAAGAGTAGTTGCTCAGGTCAGGGAAGAAATCTACAACACTGAAGCTCTAATACCATGTTAGAAATCTAAAATAGCTTGAATAACCAAGGAAAATTTTTAAAAGAAAGTAAGAGTTACATAAACTAAAAGAATATAAAGTATTGAAAATAGAACTCCAAGAGATTATGCGATGTTGATATGATATAATAACACTAAGAGCTTCCAAAATATGAAGAATACAAACTAGGAAGTGAGTTTATATAAAACTATGGAGGTGGAAAGTTAACCAATGATAATTTACCACCAATAACCACAAACATTAAATAAAGTGATGAAAAAGTAAATACTCTAAAGAAATATTTATAAATGTGAGAAAAACCTATAACTAAGGGTATGTGCAAGATCATCATGGAAAAAATAGGCCCTTAAGTGGCAAAAAAATTCAAAAAAAATAGAGTTAGGAAACTTGACATAAAAATTTGAATAAGTTATCTATATTACTTCAAAAATATGTAAGAATGGAATCTGTAGCAAATTTAATGTAGTTTCTAAACTACTAGGTTTGTTTTAAAAAATCTATTTGCTGAAAATTTGAAATTTCAAATAAAAAGTAATACTTAAATGTCAAGGAAAAATAAGAAGTAGGTGTCCGTCTAAGAACCTTAACCACAATAAAATGATAAAATTTTTTATAAGATTTTAGATATAAGTAGAGGACTCATGTCCCGATGTGATGCATTTTTTTTTGTAATTTTGTCCAAGTAAATAATTAATTATGAATTTTTTATTACAAATTTTAAAAATATAAGAATTAATTGTCTGACCACTTTAACTTGGCCAAACTTCATGAATTTCATTTTTTTAAATCCTATAGTAAGTGAAGCATATAATGTGATGCATGTTTCAAATTAAAAAACTGTGATACCATTTGAAAGCTATTTTTTTTTCAATCATCCTATCAATTAGGACTTTAGTCATAATTCAAATAGAAAATGAATAATAATTTATTAAATTCAAAGTAAAGCATAATTTATATTGGTGGAAAGCATAGAATCTCCTTTAAAAACCTTTTTTGTTTCATCAATTTTGGGTAACAAAAAAGTTGTCAGCCACATACCCTACACATACCCATCATATCGCCACTTTTTGGCCCATCATGATCCTGCACATACCCCTAAGAGAAATTTAAATATCACACTATGAAAATAAAAACCTACACTAACATGTGTGTTTAGTGTATGAAAAAAAACATATGGAAAGTATATCAATATTTTAAGATTAATTATTCATACATACTTTATGATGAATTGAAACTTCTTATAACTATTAGATTACCCTTTTTATAATGGTTGGAATAGAGAGTAAAATATAAACTAGTCTATTACAAGGAAAAATAACTAATTTTTTTAAAATGGTGAAAATAAATATTTGGATAGTGATAATTATAAGATAAGTTTAACAAAAAAAAAGTGCATGTCCTAAAGATGATTCTATGAGTGAAATATAGAAAAAGGGGTGACCCTAGGGGTTGCACTATAGTATTTCACACTTTTCCACATGTATTTCATTTAGAATTTGAGGTAGTAGGGGTTTGATGAATTTGGACAAGATATAGGATTGACTTATAACTTGAAAGGTGAGTCAACTTTCCCTTGACCAAATTCAAAATGGACTTAGGGATGAAATGACTAACCTAATGATGCAAATTAATGTTATAATGCAAGTACAATAAATACAAAAAGTCACAGACAGGTTCAGAGTATAAAAATTGACTGAGCAAGACAATGTTTACCTTGCATTATGGATTTGAGGCTGAAAATTGAGGACCAACTCACCTATGAATTATATTTCCTACTTGAGAAACTTCACAACCATTTTTATAATCCTCTAGTACTAGACTAGAGGTTTCACTTTTCACTTGTCGCGGTATCAGATATTTCTATAACTGAGTTTCTATTTGTTGTCAAGATGTAGGGTTTGAATGCAAAAATGAATAATTGATCTTTGAACTTCTTCAATCTTCTTTAGATCTAAAAATTGTACATTCAAAGAGAGAGGAAGGGTTGTGCCATATAGGGGTTATCTTAAAGTCAAATCATGGGTCAGTGTTTCCACTTCCACAATGGCAATGCCAATGAAAGATAAATAAATGATAAATGAATGATGAATCAACAATGACCAACAATTCACTACTAAAAAATGACTTCATTGAAGAATGAAGTTATATAAATCTCCTCAAGGCTTGATTGTTGTTGGATTTATTATCTTGAAGACCTACAAGGGATATATTGCACAAAAGATATGATAACATAAGTATGAACAAACTCACATACACTTTGACATGATGCTTGGATATTGAATTTTTACAATAAATCTATGGAATGTTGCTCTTGAATTAGTTGATAATGATTTTGATCATAATTTCTCCAATAATTTCTTAGTTTTGAAATGATGAAATTACTATCTATTTATAGGAATTTAATATAATTTCCCATAAAGTAAATCTTGATAGCTAGCATTAGACATTTGAAATTCAAATTAAAAAATGCCACCTCTAATATATTTGATTTTGGAAGAAAAATAAGGGGACTAAGTTTCTGAGGGGAACTTTGTCCTCCCCTTATTTTGTAAATTTTAAAGTGTCGAGAGAAAAATATTAAATGTATGCATTGGTTTTCCACATGGGTTTTCTTCATAATGGTATAAATGGACTATAGAATGAATATTTTAGGAAACTAGGTATATAATTAGGTCCAATCACTTATGGGGGAGAAAAAAATATTATGAATGTTGTTGAATGAATAAGAAAACTGAGATTTGGGGGGTGAATAAGTTGTAGCATATTAAAAATTCAAAAACCTCAACAATAATTAGATCCACATGCATTCATGAAACCCTTATTCTATTAATATGATTAAACATGAAATGTAGATAATAAAAACTTAAATAATAACACCATACACAAGAGACCATTAGAATTATTTGGTGTGTGTGATTTTAAGTGTATCAAGTGTAGATTAAAAACAATAAATCAAGCACACCAATAAGACATTATATCAAAACAAAAGATCAAATAAAAGGAATGCAAACTCAGTCTTCTATTCTTGATGTCATCCTATTGTCCTCTATCTCCAATGTTTTTGTTGATTCCAACTTGCTCTCAGATCATGTGCTAGGGTCAACAAATAGTCTTCCTAGAGAACAAGATTAAAGATGAATGCATACTATGCTAAGATATGATTAACATGCTATGATTGTTGTGAAAACAAACTAGAATTATGAAATGCTATGAATGCTAAAGCTAATTGTTGGTGTAATTAAATGTGTTGTACCTTGTCCTAGGTCATGATTACACCTTAATTAAGTTTACTTAGGGACCACATAGGAGGTTGTTGCAGATTTTCCACTTTTGGTGGACTTGATATGTCATTACCTCATCACTTCCACCTTTTGTGGACACATCATGTGATATCTCTCCACCTTTTGTGGGTGATCCACCTTTTGTGGAGATTATCACATTATCCTTTTCCACTTTAGGTGGAGTGATAACTCTTCATTGTTGTCTCATGTCATAAGATTATGACACTTGTCATAATCTTATGCCCTTCTATGTTCTCACCTTGGCTATATAACCAAGGGGTCTCCTATGTAATGATTGTACTGCATCTCATATTATTGACATTGAATACAATTTATTCTTATCATATTCTTTTCTCTCTCATTTGTGCTTTCTATTAGGCCTCTAGATCTTGGGTGGCTACCTTCATAGCCAATTCTTACATGGTATCAGAGCAGTTGGAGGTCCTATGCATAGCAATTGTTGAGAGATCTTAGCTCATGCGAAGGTGGTCAAGAGGAAAATCTGAGGAGCAGCAGCATTTTGGTACATCCTATGCCAAATATGAGCCCACCATTGCGTTCAGGAGGTTGTTTCCAGTTGAGATCGCCTTTCGTTTCATCCAAATCGGATATCAAGAGCTCCAGATCTGAAAATTCCGCCAATTTGGGTATTTTTCTCAATTTTCTAAATTTTTCTATAGTTTTGGAAAAATATTTTCTGAGAAAAATTCGATTGATAACGAAATTTTTTGAGAAAACTTTTAGAAAGAATTTTCAAATTTAAGAATAAAAAATTGAAAAATCAAGAGTCAAAAATGTATTTGCAGTTTTTTATTTGTAAAAAGTTTATGAAAAACCAAAAAAAATAAAAAAGTGTATTGTTTTTTATAAAATCAAAATAAAAGAAGGCTATGAAAGTGATACCCTATGACGGATACTACTTGATTAATACCTTCTGCGCCAGGTGCCTTGGCCTGCGCCCTGGGTGTGGCGCTGAGGCGGTGGTGACAGGCTGCAGATGGGTGCTTCCCCAACCTCTGGGTGGTAATTTCTCCCCATCAGCCAACATTCTGAAGCTTCGCGGTGAGAATATTACCGAAAGATTCTAGCGGGGGCTTCGAGGCACGGCAAAATAAAAATATTCGGAGACCAACCGGATGGCGATGGCCGGGCATTGTCGTCAAAAATTAAGCTCATCCGGCGTTTGACGATTAATACCAGCCAGATCAAATTACCCAAGCTAAGATGGATGGCGGTCGACATGACATTGGCGGGGATTTTTCAAATTTTTTGCCCCCCCTCTCTAATCGGGTTTTTGATTTTGCAGTCAACGAGGAACTTCTCCTAAGCTCATTTTTGCTCTTTTTTGAGCAATTTTTTTTTATTTCGACTAATTTTTTCATGGTAGCGCCGTGGTGGTGTACTCGGTTTCTGATTTTGGTGAACAGATTTTCCATAATTTTCAGTTTCTCATGACTGTACCTGTCTTGTCACCATTTCTGCAACTTCAGAGGCTTCGTTCAGGCTCATACGAACTCCTTTTCAGGTGCCATTTTTTTTGAAAGTGCATGATTTTTTGTCTACCTCTTGAATCTACAATCAGTTTGAAGCGATCTTGAGTGGATTTTGTACTTTCAGCATATGGTCCTTTTTGGCCTATTTGGCACTTGTATTGCATAGATCTGAATTTAGGTCTTTTCTTATTTGTTCTAGTCTGTTATCAGCCTCTTTATTGGAAAGTTGTAAATCAGAAATCATAAGCCCACTTAGCCAAGTTGCAAGTGGCCTATTGTACACGCACTACATTATAAAGTGCCAAAATCATCTATTTGTGGGGGGTACTTTGATTGAGTGAATTTGGGGGTGTATGCCGCCGATTTGTACTGTACCTCTCTTTGACCTTGTATTCCATGTGGGTTCATCCTATGGTTCCACTGTTCTTGCATAATTATGGTGCATGGAAGATGCGTGCATGGGTAAACTAATGGAAAAAGGTTTAATATACTACATTGATGGAACCATAACTGCACCTTTAGATCCTAAGGCAGATCCAATTGCATTTATGGATTGGCTCACTAAAAATTCTATGGCATTGGGTAGACTAAGAAAGTTCATTTCAGATGATCTCATTTTCCATGTTGATAAATGTACTACAGCTCAGGAAGCTTGGGATAAGCTTGCTGCTTTGTATGGCAAGGTTGATAAGGTTAAGGGATACAAACTTGAACATGATCTCTTAAGCCTTGATCCCAAGGATTTTGGTACAATTCAGGATTATGTCACTAAGGCAAATGAATTAAGAGCACAACTAAAAGATTGTGGTATTGAAAAAGAGGATGATCAATTGGTCTTCAACTTGTTGGATAAACTTCCAGTTGAGTATGTAGCCTTTGTTTCAAGTTTTCAGACTCAAAGATTGACAATAAGTAACTTCACAACACCATCTTTTGAGGCTCTCATAGATCTTTTGATTCTTGAGCAAAATAAGTTGTTGAAAATGGGAATTCTCAAGTCTTCAACTTCAAAAGCATTGGTGGCCAATCATGGAAACAATAAGCAAGGCAAAGGAAAGGACCAAAATCAATCTTCACCAAAGCCACAAGGAGAGAACAAACAATCCACTCCTCCACAACAAAGCTCAACTTCATCTTCTTCAAAGAAGTACAATAATTCAAACAAGAGGGAGCAACCAACATGTGCATATTGCAAAAGGATTGGTCATGAAGAGCATCGTTGTCATGTTCAGCAAATTGATGAGTTGAAAAACATCCTTAAGAAGAACAAAATCAACTTGCCAGTTGCATATCAAGAGGACTCATCTCCTTCCACTTCTTCTAAGGGAAAAGGAACAACTCTAATGGCAACAACATCAAGCTCTTCTTCTCCTACATCATCTCAATATGAGAAACATAAGGGGCAAGCATTTCTTGCTTTTGTAGATTCCAATTCAGATAGGTGGATCCTTGATTCAGGAGCTTCACATCATATGATTTCATCCAAGGATATGTACTCTTCATTTGATTCTTGTTCATCACCACCCATTTTGATGGCCAACGACACTTCTTTGGCAGTTTGTGGGAAGGGTTCTATTGACATTGAAGGTGGAGCATTTAATGATGTTCTATGTGTGCCCACTTTGTTAAGGAACATCCTTTCCATCTATTAGATTACACATAGTGGTATAGGAAAGAGTGTAGAGTTCACACCAGATTTTGTCATTGTTCAGGATTTGCATAGCAGGGCTCTTGTTGCATTTGGGGAGGTTGATAATCATTCTCGGTTCTACACCTTCTCATATTTTTCTCCTATTGATGATTTAGTTCACTGTAGTGTGGACACACTTGAGGAGATTGAGTATGGTTACTTGAATCTTGGAGTGCTTTCTACTCCTGAGGTTCTTGAGCCTATTGTTGATACTC
>VDFB02072552.1:0-28104 GCA_007258455.2 Sequoia sempervirens
TATTTTCCTTCTTCAGGGATAAGACATGGCTGGTTATCATTGCTAGTTGATTTGTGGATTTGATTGTCTAAGAATTTTTGCATCAACATTTCGGATCAAACTCCATGATCCAACATCACAATGACTGATGTTCTCTTCTTCATCCTAATGTTGGATCATGGAGTGTGATCCAAAACGTTGATGCAAAAATTCTTACACAATCAAATCCACAAATCAACTAGCAATAATCAATATGGATTATGGAAATTTGATATCATTTATGCCTAATTATGTTATCATTTCAAACACATGTTTTCTTAGGGATAATAGCTTGATTTTACTATATTTTGTAGGGAGATTAGCTTCTTCCTTGCAAATGGACATCGCTATTATCCCTAGAAGAATGCATGTCAGAGGCATCATAACATACAAAAACCCTATGATGGGACAACGTAAAGTGGAAAATAATTGGAGGTTGGAAAACACTGTGTTGTGAGTTCTTTCATTCTACACATTGAAATTTGAAGGTTTGAGAGCACGGGGTGGAGTTGCAAGTGCGGGATATATAAAATCATCCAAATTCAACTAAGGGGTGATTAACGAATTAGGATGTTACTTGTGAAGGGTTTGTAAATGGTATTTGGTTTGCAGGTATAATAACACCCAGTGTTTTCCAACTTGCAATTACACATTGTTGGCCTTGGAATTCTATGAAAATGTTGACCTCTCCATGCCCGATACAAGCGTTAGATAAAAGACATGTCAACATTTCATGACAATTGGGCATCTTTGGAGCTACTTTGCAATATTTGCAAATCAAGCTCTTCTCTCCAACAGACATGGCCTCCTCTTCCACAATCTCATTCATTCAACTCCATGTTGATGGAAGGTGTCATCCATGTATGATGGAGATAAGCGCATGTTTTGGAAATGAGAAAGGTATGCTTGAAAGTTGCTTAGTTTTCATGAAATGTTGTCATGTTGGCAGGGGGGGACAACCCTATGTGTTTTCCATCCTGCAACTTTTTTTGTGCATATTATGTTTGAAACGTATAACGGTATTGAAATGGAATGTTTGTTGCAAGTAAGGGTTGTTATAAAATGTGGAGGTGAACTTCAATACACTGTGTTCTTACAGTCTGCATAACAGAGAGTGTTGTCTTTCAAGAAGAACTGAGAAGTGAGGGACAACCCTCTGTGTTTTCCATCATGCAATTTTATTTTTTTGTGTGCAACTTTTGCTAGAAGCAAGGGCAGTTATAAAATATGAAGGTGAAATTCAATAAATTGTCTTCTTATGGTGTGCATAACACTAATTGTTGTCTTTGAAGAAGATTTTAAAAATGTGGGACAACCCTGTGTGTTTTCCATCCTGCAACTTTTTTGTGCATCTTCTATTTGAAACATATTACGATATTCAAATGGAATGTTTGCTGCATGTAATGGGTTGTTATAAAATATGAATGTGAACTTCAATACAGTGTTTTGTTACAGTCCGCATAACAAAAAGTGTTGTCTTTCAAGAAGAATAGAGAAGCGAGGGAAAACCCTATTAACCAAATTGAGGTGGGGGGAGTAACCAATAGGGTTGTTTCTTGTAAAGGGTTTTAGAATAGTTTGTGGGTTGCATGGTTTATAACACCCTGTGTTTTCCAACCTAAAAATTTAGATAACAGTTTGAATGTCTTGAAAATATTTTCTTATTTAGACTGTATAAATGTAAAAAAGGAATGTCCAAAAATTACAACTCTTACAGTTTATGGTATAAATTGCAATTCACTATCTTCATGTGATTGAAAAAAATAAATGGACAAAATAATTGCATGTTGTAAAACACAGTGGGTTACTTTTATAGCGTTTTACAACAGTGTGGGTTGTGCGTTTCAAATTCTTCTTTTCATTGAAAATAGATATGCTTGATTCTGCAAATGGTGCAATAAATTTTGGAACTTTAACTGTCCATAACACTTGCAACAATTTTACAGTTTACAACAAACCAAGGATGTGCTATAAAAGGGAAAGTGCTTTGTACAATGAAGAATGTCATTGAGGTGGAAAACACACCTAAAAGGGTGTAAAGTGGTGCATCTTCTTCGGGGTGGTTGCGTTACCCAAACATGCAGGTAAGATTTGGTAATTACAAGATGCAATCAAATGTATAGTTTTAATCTCTCATAAGTGGTTATGATGTTGACTGGAAAGTGGGAATGTTTTAATCAGGAGGCAACAACCACAGTACAAAGGAAGTCCCCTCGTTTCAGGAAAACGCTAAACCCTAAGGTAGCGATGTGTTCGGTAATTGATTGTGAACTTCCAATTTCCCTTTCCTTCCAATGCGTCAATCAAAATGCTTTACAATTTCAGTTAGAAAATATCATGTCTGTTACAAATATGCTGATTTTGATAGTATATCATTCCTTCAATTCAGGATGATAATCAGGGAGACCATCACACTCTTTCCATAGTCCATGAGAACGAGGAAGAGCATGCAAAGGGAGACCCTAAGGATGGAGAGGTACCCAATGAAGCACATGGTGATGTGGTGGATTGGAAGGTAGATATAGTAACTCAATTATTGAATTGTTTGGCTATGTGTATATGTTGTGCATTCAAATTGTTTTAATATCAAATATATTAAGCAATTTTCTTTTTCAAATTTGCTGTGCAGGTTGCTGCTGAATATAGAAGAGAAGTGGAGAATGCTAGATATGTATATTATTGTATTGTAGAAGAATTTATGGGAAAATATCATGATTGGAGAGTGTTCAACATGCATAGGATTCAACATCACCACCTTCCTATTCTCGTGGCACCAAAGCATGGAAAAACTATGCTGGGGGGGAACCAAAACGCCCCCTCCTCCCCTCGATAAATTGAAAGAGTACCTTCAACAGAAGGTGGAAAATATGGAGTACCAAATGAATCTATGACAACATCTCCAACAGAAGCATGTTATTAAAAGTGTCTATCAAAAGTATGGGAAACATAGCTTCCTTCAACTTCCCCAAGAAGGAAAGGATGAGGTGAAGAAGTGAATGGCATTATACAATAGTGAGGAGAAGAAGGAGAAAAGAAGGCAAAAAATATTAAAATTGCAGGAGAGAAAGAGAAAGGAAGGAATCGTAATGTTGAATTGAATTGTTAAATATGAATTTTTGTTGGTTCATATTTTTTGTTCTGATGCATACAAGGTTCACTTAATGTTAACTTACATGACATGACAGGGTGATGGTTAAGAAGCAGTTCTTGCCACTCAGTAGAGTAGTGTTCATTCGCTAGAGGAAGCTGTTCCCACATAAAGCAAAGATGATATTGTTCCTCCCAACCTGATGTCTAACATTTAGAAGAAGCATCATACATGGTTAAAAGTTTCAAGGCACCCTATGAAGAAGAAACGAGAAGAAACGATGATCTCAAAATATTCTGTTTAATGTTTTTTTTGATTATTTGAATGAATTGGTTGCATGCATCTGAGTTTGATGTGACGTTCCAATTCCTACTATTACACAAGAAGTATGAACAATGAAGTGCTGCCCTCAAGCAGGTTATTGTTGTATTGGAAGTTGAAGTAGTGCCCACAGAAGCACAAGATGATGTTGTTCCTCCCAACCCCTTTTCTAACATTGAGAAGAAGAAGAAGTGTGTATGGTTTAAAATTTCCTCACACCCTTACAAGAAGAAACGAATACAAACAATGATTTCAAAATCTTCTTTTTGATGTTTATTTTGATTATTTCAATGAATTCATTGCATGCATCTAAATTTGATGTGACGTTTCAATTCCTGCTATTACAGGGCAACGATGAACAAAAAATTCCTACCCTCAAAAAAGATACTCTCAATTTGGAAGACGAAGTGGAGGCCATGGAAGAACAAGATGATGTTGTTCTTCCCAACCTATCATATAACATTGATAAGAAGAAGAAGAAGAAGGATCGTATACAGTTTAAAGTTTCCTAATGCCCTCATGAGAAGAAACGGTGATTTCAAAATCTTTTATTTAATGTTTTTTTTTATTATTTCAATGAATTGGTTGCATGCATCTGAATTTGATGCGACGTTTTAAATCTTGTATTACAGGGCAATGATGAACAATGGAGTCTTTCCCTCGAATGGGATACTCCTGAATTGGAAGATGAAGCAGAGGCCATGGGAGAAAAAGATGATATTGTTCCTCCCAACCCATCGTATAACATTGAGAAGAAGAAGAAGAGGGAGCATATATGGTTTAAAGTTTCCTCACACCTTCACAAGAAGAAATAGTGATTTCAAAATATTCTATTTAAAGTTTGTTTTGATTATTTCAATGAATTGGTTGCATGCATCTAAATTTGATGTGACGATTCAATTCCTGCTATTACAAGGAAACGATGAGCAACAAAGTCCTACCCTTGAACATGATACTCTTTATTTGGAAGACAAAGCAGAGGCCATGGAAGAACAGGATGATGTTGTTCCTCCCAACCCGCTTTCTAACATTGAGAAGAAGAAGAAGGAGCGTATACGGTCAAAAGTTTCGAGGTGCCTTGACATGGAGAAACTAGAAGAAACGGTGAATTCCAATTCTTCTATTTAATGTTTGTTTTGATTATTTTAATGAATTGGTTGCATGCAGTTGAATTTGAAGTGATATTTGAATTCCTGGTATTACAGGGCAAGGATGAACAACGAAGTGCTGGCCTTGACCTAATTTGGCCGTGTGGTTGCAATTGAAATGGGAGAGGCTAATAGAGATGGACGGATGGGAGAGCGCAAGTGGGGCCGAGAAATAAAGGGTATAGGACACATACGAGATAAAGGAAAATTTCTAATGCTTCAAATCCGGAATAAATCTCCGGAATCGTTTCCTCGAGATCCGGTAAAGCAATGCTCAAAGTCCGGGTCAAAATAAAGATCGTTTCTCATAGAGCAAAGAAAAACAATGCTTAAAAGTCGAATAAATACTCAAAATCGTTTCTGAATCGAAGCTTTCCTGCTTTCATCGAGAGAATAACAAAATCGAACCACTCAGGAGCGAATTGCACTGAAAAGAGAAATCTAAAAAGAGAGAGGGAGAGATGGAAAGGAGACCTCGGGGATGAGGAGAGAAGCCTGACAAGTGTCGGAGAAAGGGAGAAATATCAGATAAACTTGCTCCGGGGATAAAGGGGAGAAGCGATTTAACAAATTAGGAGAAGAGATATAAAGATAAATCGGGGATACGGGGAAGGAGAGGGAGTAAATCTAGAGGAATGAGGAGAGCTGGCACAGAGTGGGGAGGGAAGTGAAAATAAAAGATGGACATGGGGACAAGGAGAGCGCTGGCCTACAAGGGGGATATGGCAATAAAGATGGACATGGGGACCGAGAGAGCAACGACATGCCATCTATATTGGTAACAGACACAACACACTTCCATGCTTCTATTCTTATTTCTTTATGAATCCTTTAATATGCATTCAATTATGATTCACTTCAATGAAATTTCCATTGAAGCCAAATCCTATGGATGAACAGATGATAGAGTTCAAGGGAATCACTTTTAAGGTCGGTGATCACATTGATCTTTGGAGGCAGTGTAAATGGGTTGCCAAAGGAATTGTACATGTTGTCGAAAAAAATGCTAAAACCCACACCTTTATGCACCAAAAAAATTGTGTGAGAGTCAACATTGAGGCCATTGCTAGTGACCGCTTAGTGCCTTTTCCACGTCTTGGTGTAGAGACCATCGAAGAGTGCGTCAGCGGCTTCATGGTATGGAAGCTCTCTAAGATGAAGCATTTTGTTCTAGAGGTACACATAAATGATATGTTGTTGTATATACCATACTACCTTATATTGTTTCCATCCATACATTAATTGTGATTAATTGTGATTAATTGTTTGTTATAGGGTCAAGGTGTTAAATGTGCCAAGGACAAAGCACAACCTATGAAGAAATATGTTGTTTCATGTTCATCATCTACAAGGGTTTGTGGAATTGGAATTACCCCTCCCAAAATACACAAGAACCCTAAGAAACATGCCATATATTACATAGGCATGAACTCAATTGCAAAGAATAGGTAGCGTAGGATATGGCGAGACAGGCTCAGAATACTGATTCTGCATTGTGGGTTTCATTATTTGATTATTGAAAAATTATGGTGTAGAGATATACCATTCTCATATGTTTGAACACTATGTTTTTATACATTTGATATCAAAATTTTCATAGCCCTCTGTAATTATTTGACTATTGAACAATTATGGTGAACAAATATACACATTTCATATGTTTGAACACTATGTTGTTATCCATTTCATATCATACTTTTCATAGCCTTGTAATTGTTTCATTACAAGAAAGAATGTAATGAAGTCCACTTTCAATTTTTAGAACAAGTATTTCATTGATTGTATATGGCATATTTCCTTTTTCCATGTGATTAGAACAAATTAAATAATAGCATTATTTGCAGTGTTGGAAAACACACTATCCCCTGTCAGTTATTTTGTTATGATAAGTATTTGTTTCGTTACGACCAGTAATGTAATAAAGTCCATGTTGAACTTTTAGAAAAACTATTTGGTAGAGTGGAGATGGCAGATTTACCTTTTTCATGTGATCAGAACAAATAAAATGTTTGCATTGCTTGCAGTGTTGGAAAACACACTACCCCCTGTTAGTTATTTCCTTACGAAAAGTTTTTATTTCTCACTCTCCAAAAATGAAGTGAAGTCCACTTTGAATTTTTAGAACAACGATTTGGTAGAGTGGAGATGGTAGATTTCCCTTTTTCATGTGATTGTAAAAAATAAAATGCTTGCATTGGTTGCAGTGTTGGAAAACACACTGTGTCCTGTCAGTTATTTGGTAATGAAAAGTCTTTATTTCATACGCTCCCAAAATGAAATGAAGTCCACTTTGAATTTTTAGAACGACTATTTGGTAGAGTGGAAATGACATATTTCCTTTTTCCATGTGATTGGAACACATAAAATGCTTGCATTGATTGCACTGTTGGAAAGCACACTGTCCCCTGTGAGTTATTTCCTTATGACAAGTATTTATTTCTGATGCTCCAAAAATGAATTTAAGTCCACTTTCATATTTCATCATTTTAAATTTTTTTTTTATATGCTCTAAAAGTCTAATGAAGTCCAATTTCAAATTTTATAACTAGTTGGTTGAGTAAAAATGGCATTTCTTTTTTGCATGTCATTGGAACAAATAAAATGCTCGCATTATTGTAGTGTTGGAAAACACACTATCCTATGTCAGTTACTTCGTTATGAAAACTTACTTATGTATGTCAACTTACTTACAAATTTAAGCACATGCAATGAGCACTTTATGTTCTGGAGACTATAGCAAAATAGTGTATTGAAGTTCAAATTTATATTTTATAACAACCCTTACTTTCAGGAAAAATTCCATTTCAATATCGTAATATGTTTAGAACACAAGATGCAAAAAAAAAGTTGCATGATGGAAAACACACAGGGTTGTCACTCACTTCTCAATTCTTGTTCAAAGACAACAATTACTGTTATGAAGACTATAACAACACAATGTATTGAAGTTCAACTTCATATTTTATAACAACCCTTACTTTCAAGAAACACTCCATTTCAATATCGTAATATGTTTAGAACACAAGATGCTAAAAAAAAGTTGCATGATGGAAAACACATAGGATTGTCACTCACTTCTCAATTCTTGTACAAAGACAACAGTTACTGTTATGCAAACTGTAACAACATAATGTATTGAAGTTCACCTTCATATTTTATAACAACCTTTACTTGCAACAAACATTCCATTTCAATATCGTAATATGTTTAGAACACAAGATGCACAAAAAAGTTGAATGATGGAAAACACACAGGGTTGTCACTCACTTATCAATTCTTGTTCAAAGACAATAGTTACTTTCTGTAACAACACAATATATTAAAATTCACCTTCATATTTTATAACAACCTTTACTTGCAGCAAAAATTCCATTTCAATATCATAATACGTTTGAAACACAAGATGAACAAAAAAAGTTGCAGGATGGAAAACACATAGGGTTGTCCCTCACTTCTCAAATCTTGTTCAAAGACAACACTTTCTATTATGCAGAATGTAACAAAATAGTGTATTGAAGTTCACCTTCATATTTTATAACAACCCTTACTTGCAGCAAATATTCCATTTCAATATGGTAATACGTTTTGGAACACAAGATGTACAAAAAAAGTTGCAGGATGGAAAACACACAGGGTTGTCCCTCACTTCTCAAATATTTGCTCAGGGCAACATGAGATATAACAACACGTTGAAGTTCACGCTATGTTTATAACCTGCTGGCCAAGTTCATTTATTATCCTTGTCGTTGTTTTAGTGCCGGATGACTGCAGTTGTTCCTCAGCTGAATCATTCCAAAACAACACCTTTCTATTATGCGACTATAACAACCGCAGTGTATTGAATTTCACCTTCATATTTTATAACCACCCTTGCAACAAACATTCCATTTCAATATCACTATACATTCGGAACACAAGATGCACAAAAAAAGTTGTAGGATGGAAAACACACAAGGTTGTCCCTCACTTCTAAGTCATTTAAAGACGCTTTTTGCTATCTGAGACTATAACAACATAGTGTATTGAAGTTCACCTTCTATTTATAAGAACACTACTTACAACAAACCATTCAATATTTATACGTTTGGAGCAATTTTCAAAAGTTTTGAATTGAAACTCTGGGCTGTCCTCTTCCTCAGATCTTGTTCAAAGAAACTTTTTTGTTATTATAGGCTGTAACAACACAATACAATGCTGGAAAAGGCAGCAAAACAAATGGAACTACGACAATATATATCTAATAGTCACAGATGAAGAATTGGTCCTTTAATAGATAAATTTAGAATAGAATCGACATGTAGAAAATTCTCATCGATTGATGATTGCAATTTCATCATGGTTGACGCCCATCAAGTGTTAACTTTTGGTTCATTATTTCCATGACCTCGTGGCTAAATGACTTATGTACTATCACTATATTTCTTGATTTGGCATCATTGAGTTTAGTCATACATTTTCCTGTCATAGGTGGCCCATAGAAGAACACATTGTGAAAAGGAAATTCACTACACTTTGTATTTATAATTTCTTTTCCAAGTTGTCCAGTTCTCTTCTTGAATGCTTCATCTATGTAACAAAAATATCCATCCAACTCCTTCCATTTTACCGTGTAGTTTCACATAACCCCTTTGTGTGTCATGGATTACAAAATCTCTACAAAGATGGCTTAAAATACTAAGAAGAATGCATTATATCATCTAGTCATGTTGCAATAATAGAGGAAAGTTACATTTAAATAAAGATATTAAGGATCTTAGGACAACCATAGAGACAGATTGCTCTTATTGAATTGGCAAGATTAATAAGGTATCATCAAATAGGGCATTAAACTTATTAGATCTCTGCTACTTTTCCTTAATGATTGTCATCTCTATGAACAACAAAGTGCATAAATATTCAAATTAAGCTTCACATTTTATAACAATATTGAAAATCACCTTCATATTTTATAATAACGCCAACTTGCAACAAACATTCCATTTCAATATCATAATATGTTTCGAACAGAAAATGCACAAAAAAGTTGCAGGATGGACAACACATAGGGTTGTGACAATGTTTTCAAATGTTTTCAGATTTGATTTGAGATAAACAATTTGCATCACACAGTCAAATGTAAAAACATTTCAAGTCAATATTATAGATACTAAAGAAAATTACAAGCCACATTTAATATTGCTAACACTGAGAACTACACCAACCATTTACGAACAAGTATAATTTCTGTATTCTCAACATCCAAAAGGATTTGGCGCACTCTGATTATTAAGGTGGAATTGACAATATACAACATTGGCACCTCGTAATACACATTTAGCAGCCTGAATGATGGTCTAACATAGTGGATCTCGAACTTGACAATGTGGTTGAATTTGAACACGACCAACAACCATTCCTCCACAGGACCCATGTGATTACTAATTGGAGATTCCCCCTTAAGGATCTCATAAACCTCATGCTCAGCTCATCTGTAAGATTGTGCTTGCGTATGATTACTGTTGGTTGAATGCATACCTTCTAGATGCATCCAACTAGGAAAAGGTCTCAAATTTCTCAATAAAGAGACATTGGTTAATCACATAAATTTATAATCTCTATTTCTAGATTGTAATATTGAACGTCCATGCCCATTTTTTCCCATACACCAAAGATGCTGTTAAAGAAGTGAGCATAATTATGATAGTTCAAATAAGTGCGGTTTGGCCCTTTTCTATCAATTCTCCTTAAACATCTTTTCCCGCAACCTTTACGGGATACTCAATTCCTCAATGTGAGCAAGAATATTGCATGGAAGATATGGGTGGTAGTTGCTCAACCAACTAGCCACCCATGCTCATGAATTGTATGACATCTTCTATACAACTGGAGCAAAAGGTAGTGAAATGCCTGGTAGAATAAAGCAACTTTTAGAGGGTACAATTCTGGTGAAGACCTTGTAAAATTACCATGGAACACTAAAGGAAAGCGATCAAGTGGTACAGATGTTTCCTTTGAAAGTTATACCCTGTCTTTTAAATTTGTGGCTCTTTTTGTGTGTTCCCAATAGGCGCCAGCATTTGTTGGAACATGGACGCCATATGAAAAACTTGCTAGATTTAGGAATAATTGATATTGATTGGACCAGGGTGCGTTGATGTTGTGAGGTGTTTACACATCCACACTGGGTCTTGGATCCTTAATGAGCGGTGGTTGGTATTGAGGTGTTGTAAGACTCCATATCTAGACTTGAATAACACTGGTAACATTATATTTAATTATGGATCAGTACGACATCATTGAACGACTTTAATCTATGGTGTTATGTTGTTTTGCAGTTACATTAGATGTGCTCTGAGCTATATGGACTGCATTTGATGTGCCCAGTCATGTTTAATCACGCTTTCACGTCTTGATTTTGTAGTACAATCCCTAGTGGCCTTCCGTCATCTGTTAATGACGCAGTATTTGCATGTTGCATCCCGAGCCACTTTGATCATTGCAGTCATTCAAGACTTCAATTCTCATTCCCCAACAACCTAGCTGGAAAATGGGCCCCTTGGGATTAATTCACCATCTGTGGTGAATGAGTCCCTACTAGGTGGGACTGATTACCCAAGGTGGCGAATTAGTCCCATTTGGTTCATTTTTGAGTTTTGAGCAGGAAAAACTAGAATTTAAGTTTATTATTCTTTCATGTTGGCCTTAGGGATCCAATTAACGGGTGAATAAGGTGGATTGCCTATAAATATAAGTCTCTAAACCCTAATTTAAATCTCTTAACTCATTCACACATCTCTTATCATTCATTCATCATTTATCTTCTCCCTCAAGTCAAGTAAGCTAGGGTTTCATCATTTCAAGTCATTAAGATAGCATTTTTTTGGACATTCAAGGGTAGATTCTTCATGTTTTGCTGCAAAAATCTAAGATAAATCATCATGGAAAGGTATCAATCCCTTCATTTCATGTTCATTCTTCATATTATTCTTTCATTTGGTTTAATTACCTAAAAGGGGTTTGACCAAGGCAAACCCCCATACCCTAACATTCAACATTTCTCTTTCTCTTCTTGTGTGTTTGCAGATTTAGACATCTTGAAGGCTTGGAAATCATTGAAGATCAAGTTACAATTTTTTTGAAGACACCTCCTTGTTGAACAAGTCAAAATATCAACAAAAAGTCACTTTCAGGTTCAAAAATTAGACTTTCGGAGGCAGACACCTGTTAGGAACTGAAGTGTAGACTGAAGACTTCAGTTTCCACTCTTAGATTATCATAAATTCAAAAGTGGAATAATTTTCCATATATGGTGAATGAGTCCTACTGCTAGGCCTAAACAAGGTTTTCTGCAGTTTTGGATACCCTCTTGTCCGAAACAGGTTCTAGGACAGTTTCCCAGATTTGGGACTAATTCGCCCATAATGGAAAATGAGTCCCTATAGTCCAAATTTATAGCATTAGCAGCATTCCAAATGTCATTTCCAGTCTCCATCAAGTTCTCAGGTGCATATTCCCAGTTTCATCAAATTCTATTATAGTTTGCTTTCATTTCTAGGTGTTTTTGCATATCACAATGTGTTTTCCAAAAAGTTGCATTTCAATAGTTTTTACTTAATGATCAATAGAGTTTATTAGTTATTTGCATTTATTTTATCTCATCTAGGCACATTTCATTCATATTTCTATCAGTGGTAATGAAACAAAACTTTTCATAAGGAACAAAGTGACAAGGGACAATGTGTTTTCTAACAGTGCAAACACTATGACCATTTTATTTGTTCCAATCGGATTGAGAATGTGAAATGTATTTTTTTACTATACCAAAAAATTTCTCAAAAAATTGAAAGTGGACTTGATTACGGTCTTCATTCATAAGAAAACAAAACTTTTCATAATGGACTAACTAACATTTGGACTGTGTTTTCCAATAGCGAACAATGCGAGCATTTTATTTATTCCAATCAGATGAAGAAAGTTAAATGGTATTTTGAATGTACGAAAACATTGTGAAATTAGACTTCATAACATTCTTGGTCACAATGATACAAAAAACATTTCAAAATGAACTAACTCACATGGGATATTGTGTTTTCCAACACTGCAAATAATGTGAGCTTTTTTTTGTGCAATGCACATATGGAAACACACAAGTGGAGAAAGATGTACTGGAATTATTGGAATGAAGAAGGGAATTTCTATGAGAACACTTGAAAAGAAGTGATCAATGTGAAAGAGATAGAATTTTTTTTGACTGAATAGATTCTTCTTGCTCTTCACGGGTTGAGGAAGGACCGCGTGCACTATGCTTACCTACAGACAAAGGTTCACTAAGGTATGCTTGTGCAATCCTTAGTAACTCTTGAAGAAGCAATAGAGTGAAGGCACGTTGGCCGACATCAGCCTATCACCGTAGCCAAATTTTTATAAGGAAGCATGGTATTGCATAATGTCATACCAAAAATTGGACTTACCTATCCATAGTTATTAAATTCGAACCATACCTTCCATTATGTTTACACTCGCAAAAGATAGTTGCTGGTGAGGAATCCTTTCCCCAAATTGGAATGCTGAAGCAAACAAAAAAGGCCAAAAAAGAAATCAAAAAGTTTATGATGTGGTAGAAGCACATACTGGAAAAATAAATTTGAAATACCATTTCCTATTACAATATAGAAATTGAAATGGGTTTTCTCATAGTCGACCGTATTAGATGTTGTATCCTCTGCCACATCCATAGTAGCTACGCTTGAAGTCTCACATTGCATATTGACATTCACATTCAAGCTATTGTTCATGGAGAAGGGAAAGGAGTCATACAGAGGAGTTCGGTGATCTAACTATTCTGCAGCAGGCTTCGTACGACGAGTTGCACATCGTCGACAATCCCTGCTTGCACTAAACCATGGACCCATGTGAATGGTGCTAGTTGCAACTTCATTAGGATCAAGAATGAATTCAAACGGTAATGCATTTGATTGCTGTAGGTCTTGTAAAAACCTCTCCATGCACTATGTGTATGATTGCACCTGTTATAAACACTGTGGCAGTGTATGCATCACTTTGTTTAAGATTTCGTTTGTGTCATTCCAAATAGAAATTTTGAGAACATGTTCATCATATACATGAGTGATAGAAGGAGCTTGTGTAGGGGTGAGAAGATTAGGATTGTTTTCTTCGACGCCCCCTATGACAATTTCTCATTGAAATCTATCCCTCTATTAATTGGTTGGCCTCCCTCGTCTAAATGGCCACACCAAAGAACCTTGTATTAGGCAGTAGAAAATGCAAAAAAGCAATTGACTCCCACAAAGTAACACAATTCAAATTGAAATTCACTTATCGTGGACCACCCCTTCAATGACAGATGATCTTTTAATCAAGTCAGCAACCTTCAGGACATGTTTGCAAGTGTTCCCCTGCAAAATCCAAGGGAACTCACAAACAAAAAGGTGCTCCCCAAATTTCCAAACAAGGTAGTGGTTAGACCTACTTTGAATTTTCACCCAGTACCATCTAGGATTTGTTTCATTAGGAATACAGTGATCGTCTGGAATTGCCTTGGCCAACTCCAAACCAGATCGCATATTTAAAAACTTATAGTTCATCAAAAAACCATAATGCTGCAACTTTTTCTTTTGCCTACAGAATGGTTCCATTTTATACACAAGTGTGTAATACAAATAGTCCATTCTCCTAGTGCATTTTTTATAATGATCACACAAGTACTGAGTTTTGAGTGTGCAATGGTATGACTCAATGGATGCATTTGTATCTTGGTTGGAATGTGGGAATAGTCTACAATTTTCTGCCCACATGGCTGTGAAAAAAATCCAATAGTCAAGTAAACCACAATGTATTAGAGGTAACGTCAAAGAATGTGAATGGTGCGAATCCTATGAGGTGACGAAAATTTTCAACTCATCAATTCAACCTTCTCCTTCACACTAGGTCTTGTTGAAGTACTCTAAAAATCGGGGCTGATCATTGAACTCCTCAAAGAAAGAGTTCAATAGTTGAGTGACACTATCTTCGCTATCACCAATTGCCATCATGATCGTGCCAAGTCTACAAAAGATTTCCATTTCCCTTTCCTTGGCTGTGTACTTATATATATTCCTCAACCAATCCCTTTTAACATGCCAAAGGCATAAAAGCACACGACATTGAAAGACAACCCTAATAGACAATACAAATGATATTGTTTACCGCTCATCTGCATGAGAAAATGGCATTGAAAATAAATAGCAAATGAGAAAGGTACACAAATGAACAAAGAGATGCACATACTATATGGCTTGGATTTTTGCAGTCACATCATCGATAAAAAATGCATTGATTCTCTAGTCGGGTCTAGCTCTTCTTCCACGGTCATGCAATATGCATAGCCATGCAAAGATGTCCTCAATCTTGTTTCGTGTGAATACTACCCACACAACTAGCATGCTACTTTGTTGCTCATCGAAAACAAGCAAAGTATACAATGGAAACTATAGACATAGCAACTCAATGTGAGCATTTTCAGGTTTATAGCCAACAAGATCATTGAAAAGACGAAGAACTATTTGTCAATGTTTGTAAGGCCTCACCCCATATTTGTTAGTGGAAAACATGGAATCCATCGAGATGACTGAATTGTGGGAGTGGCTAACCATCCTATCCAACATCCATGGAGTCTGAACCCCGATAACGAAAGGTGTATTGTTCCCATTGGGCCGTTGAAAGTAGAAGAAGTTGTCAAAGTCCTGTCCATTCCACATCAAGATACTTGTTGAATTGAATTTGTGTTTCTGTGCATGAGTAGAACGCACCTTTTTCTAGGCATTCATTACATCCTTTCTTGTAAGGAATTAATCTCTCTTTGACATAATGCCACATAAGACAGGATCATTGATGTGTTTATCCATTATTGCATTAACACTGATGTCCATGAGCAAAATGCTTTCAATAGAAATTTTGCACTTTGCAAATAGATTAGCGGAAAATATAGAACGCCTATCTCCACTTGTGTTGTAAATGCCATGGAAAAATTCACTATTTATATCGACATGGAACATTTCTTTGTAGATAATATAGGCAACATCGGGTTTTCCATTCATAATCTTTACCATGAAGTGGTATTGAGAACCTCACATTTGTATAAATGCCTTCTATTGTTTCTTCTCTAGTGGAGGCTGTTCTCTCAGGTCTGTAGGACCGTATTGAAACTAGTAGCTATGAAAAAGGAATCATCTCATCATCTTGAAGCAAGAGAGAGTAAAATATCGTTGGACCATACAAATTAATGTTGAAAGATACAAATATTTGATACCAAATTGTTTTTCCATAACTTTTGTCATTGAGGGGACATGTGGTGGTAGTTTGTCTTGTTTTCTTGTCCAAAAATTTAGTTTCAAAACCTTCAACATACATTTCATGGCAAATGAAATCATCAAGTCTCATACGAGGAATTGCTGCAACAAGGTCAGCGGCCCCATCCTTCTTGATGGAAATAGGAGTCCATTGTAAATTGGAAGAGGAAAAAGGAGAGACTCCATTTTGTACATCTTGCACGTGCAATTCATCTTGCTTCTTCCATTTCAAACCTCTCCCCATTCTAGGAAATGACATAATTGGATGAATATTTAAAATTAGTGTGGATTGTGTCAAGAAAAAGAAAGAAATCATTCATTGAATGTAAATAAAATGTGCTTGCATTGCTGTCACCCACATGAAACCAATAGGAGGTTGCCAACTTCAACTGAGGAAAATTAAAGTTGATAGATTGAATCAAGCTTCCAATAAAATATAACACAAACATAGGCTGGAAATCAGATTGTCCATCTCAACATACAAGTGGACATAGACAACAACAACAAAAAATGACAACCAAAACCTTTGATGACACCCTTGTATGTAAAAACAAAGTGCATCCATTGTTGCCAACAACACCAAAGTGATAACATGTTTGGTGCATTTGTTGAAAAAGAGATGAATCAATAATGGAGAGAATGAGGAAAGCTAGAAAGGTGTAAAATGTCCTATCAACCATGATGTAAGTCAATGTAGGTTGGAAAAAACAATGTGTAGATGAACCTCCATGCAAACATAAAGATCGCAAGTAAATTCGCAACCCCGCATGTAAATATAACAAAGATTTCAGAGTATATGGGGTGTACAAACCTCTTTTACTTGAGGAGGAATGTTGTGACATTCAACCTTCCATTTGGAATGACTTAACATGAGGACCAAAAGCACATCTAGCAATTCATGAAATAAACAAGTGAAGGTTGAACCACACGATGAGTGGTTCAACCTACAACTTTGTATGTGTAGGAGTGTAACATACATAACAGTATGTAATTACTTATACAATAGTATCAATGAATGTATTATCATGGGAAGATATGTTGGTTGTGTTGCATGTGTATGTGTTAAAGGAGAGGAAGGGTTAGAGGGCAACCAAAACCTTTGATGACAACCTTGTATGTAAAAAGAAAAAGTTCATCCATTGTTACTATCAATGCCAAAATGATAACATGTTTGTTGAATCTATTGAAAAAAAGATGAATTAGTAATAGAGAGAATGAGGAAAGCCATAAAGGTGTAAAATGTCTTATCAACCATGATGTAAGCCAATGCAAGTTGGAAAGCACAGTGTGTAGATGAACCTCCACGTGGACATAAAGACCACAAGTAAATTCACAACCCCACATGTAAATATAACAAAGATTTTAGAGTATATGGGGTGTATAAACCTCTTTTACTTGAGGAGGCATGTTGTGAAATTCAACCTTCTGTTTGGTGTGACTTAACATGAGGAGCAAAATCACATCTAGAAATTCATGAAATAAACAAGTGAAGGTTGAACCACACGATGAGTGGTTCAACCTGCAACTTTGTAGGTGGCGTATGAGTGTAATGTGCATAACACTATGTAATTACTTCTACAGTTGCAAGAAAAAATGTATTAGGGAAGATACATTGGTTGTGGTGCATGTTTATGTGTTAATGGAGAGGAAAGGTTAGAAGGCAACCAAAACCTTTTATGACAACTTTCTATGTAAATAAATGTGCATCCATTGCTGCTAGCAACACCAAAAGAATAAAAAGTTTTTTGCATTTGTTGAAAAAATCATGAATCAGTAATGGAGTGAATCAAGAAAGGCATACATGTGTAAATTTTCCTATCAACCATGATGTCAACCAATGCATGTTGGAAAACACAGTGTCTACTTGAACCTCCAAGCATACATAAAGACCATAGGTAAAATCACAACCTCATATGAAAAAAGACTAAGACGCCATAGTATATGGGGTGTACAAACCTGTTTTACTTGAGCAGGCGTATTGTGATATCAAGCCTTCCATTTGGGGTGACTTAACATGACCAACAAAAGTGTATATGACAATTCATGAACTAAAAAAGTGCAGGTTGAACAACAAGATGAGAAGTCCAACTTGCAACTTTATATGTAGCCTACATGCATAACATGAATAGTAACATGTAATTACTTCTATGGCTACTAGCAATTTGAAAAGAAAAAAACACGTTCTTTGCATTTGCTGATAAAAAAATGACTCAATGAACGTAGGCTAAAACACATTTTTTTTTGTGCATTTATTTGTGAAACATATGAAGAATTTGAAAAGCAATTTTAATTGTAAACCACAATTGCAATAAATTGTGAAGCTCACTTGCATTGAAAACCATAGTGAATGAGATAGACACTATGTTGACTTAAGAGATTCTTTATGCTCTTGATTAATTGACAAAGAAGTATCTGTAGTATGTGCAAAGGTGAAGAAACAATGCAAATCTGGATGCAACAAGGTCTATAATTTATGAAATTGAAATGAAATTCACTCTACAAACACTTGAAGACAAGGAGATCAAAATTAATGAGATAGATATTGTTTTAACTGAAGAGATTCTTACCACTCTTGAGAAGTTGATGAAGGAACACGTGCAGTATGTGCAATGGGAAAATTGCAATGCAGAAGTGGATAAAGTCGAGAGATTTTGTATTGCATATGAATTTGTCTAAGTAGAGAAAATGAAAGATGATCCTATAACTAGATTTCAACTAGTGAATTAAAACATTTGTGAACATAAAACTAAACATGACCAACAAAAGAACATCAAGCAAAAAAGCAAAAAATTCCACTCTTCAACTTACAACAAGCAAAAATATAGAAATTACAACCCACAGTGATTTCCAACATGCCTATAGTTTATTAATTTGAGAAAGTTGAAACACAATTTTTAGTCTACCTGAGACTTGTTATATATTTTGAAGATGTTCCTTTCATTACATTTGTATTGTGTAAATAATAATTTTTTTTCATTGCAATCATATTTTCTATATAATTAGAGGTTGGAAAACACAGTAAGTTAAGAAACTTGCGACCCACATAGTGTTGAAAAACCCTCTATGTATAAGATCACAATTGGTTGGTCACCCCTCAGCTAAATATGGTTACTTTTATGTATCCCCCGGCTGCAACTCTTCTCCAAATTCTCCACCCTTCATCTTTGTACAAGCTCAACAAAATAACTCGCAATCCATTGTGTTTTCCTACTTGCCTATATTTTTAATAATGAGGAAATCCAAACACAATTCCTTACTCTAAGTAATAGTTTTATGATAAATTTTAGTGTTCCTTTTTGTTGTTGAGTTTCATTGCATCATTTATAATGAATAATTTAATTTTATGGAAAACATATCGTGGGTTGAGAACTGGATGTCTGTACTTCAAAGGTGTGGTCTTGGAATAAAACATCCCAAAAACCTTTGAGAAAACAATCAAACATTATATTTGTGTTGTTGAAAGATTCTTACTTACTCTTGAGAGTTGGGAGGATGTTTAGTATATATAATCTGAAAATGACAATCTAAAGTGGGCAAAGGTAGTAGAATGTAGCAAACAGCAAAGATATCGTAAAATACTTGAAAAGCAGACCATAATGGTGAAGACAGTCACTATGTTAAGAGACTTCGGTGTTGTTTAATTTTAAAGATATTAATTTAATGCAGTATCCTGATGGGCGTTTTATAAGTCAACAACAAATGAAAGTGTAAAGAAATAATAAACATGAAGAAGCAAACCAAAGTGATTAAGATAAATAATGTATCAACTGGAAAGATTGTTCTTGCACTTGAAAAATTGACGAAGGAGCATCGTATAGTATCTATAATGGGAAAGCACCAATGAAAAAGTGGATAAAGTCAATAAATTTTGTATTCCATATGAATTTATGCAAGAAAAGAAAGTGAGAGATGATGCTATAAGTGGAGTTGAACAAATGAAGTCAAAGATTCTTCAACTTAAGAATTCCATGCAACAAATACAAGTTGAAATAGATGATAATGAAAAGGAAAAAATAGATCTTAGAGAAGAAAAAGAGAATCAATTGGCATGAGACATGAAATCCTTATGTGAAAAGGTAGACAAGTTTTGTAAATAACTTATCAAATAGAAAACATCTACATTCTCTAATCAGAAAGATACTCTCAAAGCTAAGCAAAGAGTGGCTACAAAGCTACCAAAAAGTATTGAAGACATTCAAAACTCTATCCAAAAAATGGATGTTGCTATCCTAAGGGCTGATGAGGAAGTAGTTGCTCCAAAGCTACAAATAAAAGATATGAAATATAAGGTAGAAGCTCATGAAAAAGAATTCCAAGGGGGTGATAACAGGTAACAACAATGGGGATGAGCAAAAATGTGTGACTGCTCAACTTGCAGATGCAAAAGCAATAGTTAGAACTGCTGAAACTGAAGTAAAACAACATAAACACTACAATTAACCACTTGGAAAATAAATTAAAACATTAAACGGAAATTTTATCATCGAAATAAAAGGAGTTTAATTAATGGTGTTGACACACAAGTGCAATATAAAAGACAAGAAGTTAAAAAAATAAACACAACAATGGAATGTGTGATTTTCAAGACATTCATACTATTTTGTGATCATTAAAGCAAGCAACCCACCATGAGACAACCCTTCACATTTAAATAAGGAGATTCAAACAACTGAAACCCAACACTGTGTTTTCCCAATTACAATTTTTTTTGCACTTTATTTTTTCAATCATGCGAAAGTTAAACACAACAATGAAATGTGTTATTTTGAAGACATGCATACTATTTTTAACATTCCATGTTTCAAAATCATAGGTGTTAAGAAGCAAGCAACCCACCATGAGACAACCCTTTACATTTAAACAAGGAGATTCAAATAACTGAAACCCAACATTGTGTTTTCCCAATTACAATTTTTTTATGCACTTTATTTTTTCAATCATGCGAAAGTTAAACACAACAATGAAATGTGTTATTTTGAAGACATGTATACTGTTTTGTAACATTCCATGTTGCAAAACCGTAGGTGTTAAGAAGCAAGCAACCCACCATGAGACAACCCTTTACACTTAAACAAGGAGATTCATTCATGAAACTAACCATATGTTTTTAATTCATTATTGTGCACTTTTTTCAATCATTGAATTTAAACAGCAATGATATGTGTTGTTTGAATATCTTCCATTTTGTAACATTCCATGTTGCAAACCCTAGTGTCAAGAAAGCAACCCTGCCAGAGACAACCTGGCATTGTTTAAACAGGAAGTTGAAATAGTGAAATAACTGTTGTGTTTTCAATTACAATTATTTTTCAATCTTGAGAAGTTCGCTCCTGACAATGGTATTGTTTGAAACATACTTCTGCGCTTGTTCCATGTTTACCAAAATAGTAGATGATGAAACAAGCAACCCACCATAGGACAACCACACATTTAAATAAAGTTATTATTTGAGCTGTGTTTTCAAATTCTCATTATTTTGCATTTTGTTTTTTTTTTAATCATTGATTAATAAACAATGAAATGTATTATTTTGAAGACATATACTATTTCATGACATGCAGGTGTTAAGAGGCAAGCAACCCACCATGAGACAACACTTTACATTTAAACAAGGAGATTCAAATAATTGAAACCCAACACTGTGTTTTCCCAATTACAATTATTTTGTACACTTTTTTTTTAATCTTGCAAAATTTAAACACAACAATGAAATATGTGATTTTGAAGACATTCATACTGTTTTGTAACATTCCATGTTGCAAAACTGTGGGTGTTAAGAAGCAAGCAACCCAACATGAGACAACCCTTTACATTTAAACAAGGAGATTCAAATAACTGAAACCCAACACTATGTTTTCCCAATTACAATTATTTTGTGCACTTTTTTTTCAATCATGCAAAATTTAAACCAACAATGGAATGTGTGATTTTGAAGACATTCATACTGTTTTGTAACATTCCATGTTGCAAAACTGTAGGTGTTAATGTAAGGCCTGCCCTTTTTTATTTATTAGTAGCAAATACTTTAATTGTATTATGGGTATATTTATTAAGTGATAATTAAGTAGATGTATTCTATAATATGGTAGTGATAGTTCTTCTCATAAGAAAAGCTAATGAATTCTAGTCCCTGAAGAATTTCTTATGCTACACATCTCTCTTTCATATGCATATGTAATACAATTAGTGTTAGTTAATATGTATAATTACTTATTAAAAGCAAACTACTCTTCTTAACCTACCATCTTGTTTACAATAGTGATGTTATAATGGTGAGCATAAATTTGTGATATTTAGTCAATAGATATAAACAATGAAAGGTGTATTTTTGCCATTTCATATACCCTCTCATGACTTGGCATGTACTATTAAAGGTTACTTACTATTGATCCCAGATCGTATTTAATGTTGTAAATGGCATGTGGAATATGGTTAAATTCACTTTGCTTCAACTGTGTAACTATGATATACTAATGATTGCAATTGAGTGCACAGGGGAATGTTACCAAGTCCTCCTTGAGGGGTCCAGGCTTAGGTATGGATGAGGTAAGTAATAACCTTACCTCGTTTTGCTTCATAAAAATAAAATTATGTTCTTCATATTTATTTTATTCAACTATAGTCTAAATCATTGTGATTCAAGATCCCTATTATGTGAAACCCTTAAAACTTCATGATGTTTTGGTGTGTTATTTTACTCCTAAAATATAAGTTGGTTTCCTTGAGTGTTCATGGAATAATTTAACTATTATTAGGAATGCAAATACGCATGTTGGTTTAGTAGAGGTTAAAGGGATTTAATTGATTGTGTGATTATTTTAAATAAGTTATATTGTAGTTAAGCCAAATGAATAATTTTAAAAGACAAAACATATTTTAATCAAGAAGTAATCATATAAGCGAATACTATTAGAAAGAATAATATGTATTTCATTAGAGTTACAATATGTTTAAAAACATCTTATGCATCTTATATTGTGAATATTTATAAAAATACAATAAGGTATAAATAAAATACAAGGTATAAGAAAGTGTCTAATTAAATGCATTAGATAATTTGATAGGTTTCCATGTTAAGTAATTTAAAATAATCGCCAATATACATTTGAAATTAAATATAGGATGGCTTGCGAATTAATTAAAATCACTTTAGCATAACGGTGGTTAGATGATTCTTTCCTTTTATTACTAAAATTATTTAATTATTGTGGGTATTGTGAATATCTTGTACCATGTGTAAGGTAAGATAAATGCATGATATTCTCTAGCCTAAAAATAGCGTCACCATTATTCTGTAATGCTCCGTCATGCGAACCCCAGAGGACAATTAAAAACAACAATTACTATAATTTTTTTTTTAAAAACAAAAGTAAATCTAAACATACATGAGATGCACATTGAGTCATAAGTCATAAAACTCAATTAAACAAATCCATTAACACTTACGTCCCTTGGGGTACACGAGGAGTCATTACGAAACTTAAATCCATACAACATCAATAAAGAATGAAATCCAAAGATATAATCCAAAACAAAGTAAACATTTATGAATGTAACACATTCATGAAAAAAACATTAATAAGAAACCATCCACGTACGAATATACAACATATACATGATAAACTCAAAACTCATAAAGATAAACTCTCTAACATCATATAGACTCAAGGGACATATTGGCACAAATACAACATATTGAATAACATTTGTCATAGATCAATATTTACATAACATTTATCAAGGATAGAATTATACATTGCATCCTTCTCAACACAATACAATGCTCAAGAATTACAAAGATATGAAGGTGTTCCCCAACATGGATGGGAACCAAATAACAAGATAGAATAATGCAACTAAGCAGCAAAATACAAGATATCATAACTAGTTCCAAGATGGATGCTCTCTAGAGTCAACGCAATTGGTATCAATCTGCACCTCTCGATCCTCGGCTGGGGACCCAATGGGGTGCTTAGCACGTTCTACCTGACCACGTGAGTCCGAAGACCCACCCCCCATGCTAGGAGCTGACAAGAAAGAGACCTCAACCAAGAACATCCAAACAAGGAACCACAAGGCTCAACATCATACAAGAGTAGCATGAAACCCAAGGGTAGTCACAACATCAATAAACCATGACCATAATACATGACATCCAAACATGATGACAATAAAACACTTCAAAATCGTAACAACAATAATACATTCTCAAAGCATAACAATAGGCCACAAAACATAACATCAATATATCTCAAGTCATAAAATCAGAAGACCACTTCCAGAAGATTTTAATAAAACAATTCAAAAGGGAATGCTAGAGGAGAGTGTCATCGCATGGCCTCACATGGATTATCCAGACAACCTATCACAAGGTGCCGCCTCCATCTCTACATGGATTATCCAGACAACCTAGTTCAAGGTGCCGCCTCCATCTATGGTTCTCCTGACAGCCTATCTCAAGGCGCTGCTCCATAGGGTTACTCATGTGGAATCGTTAACCTTTTGTGAAGACAAGGCAACGATCTTGCCAACCATGGCCTTCTCGGTCCCCTTTAGTCTGTGATAGCACTAATAGGCGGACGAGGCATCACAATTATCTTATTAATGTTTAATCACCCACCCACTAATTAATTACTTAGGTTATCACTTGTTAAGCTAACTCTTATGTGGGTTATCCTATGCTCTTCCTCCTATTTGAGGCGCCGACCCCCACGAAGAGCCACTCTCCCTAGAGACCCAAAACATAAACCAAAATCCAAGGGTTGTACAACATAAAATAAACATTAGATCTCAACAGAGAAACATGCGAGGCATTACCCATCTCGCTATAAACATATAATCAGAGTCTCAACAATTCTCGTACAACCCTTTCAAAATCATGATATCAAAACACTTACCACATCAAGGTCACATAAAGAGAGAACATCAATTGTCAATCATCTCAAGTCTCTGGAAGCCAAAAGAACGACAACCCACAAATGAGGGTAAAATGAAGCAACAAGAGTTTTTCCCCAATAATTCCAACACAAGGATAAAATCTCTCTCAAATATGAGATTAACTCAGAAAAGCCACACAAAGAAAGTTTCATCAAACCCCATTCACAAATCAATCAACCCTAAAACACAAATACAATCCACATATCAACAATGGTATCACCTCAAAAAGGGATACACAAAAGAAAATCAGCCTTTAATTCAACAATAATCATTCAATATCCAAAAGCCACCAACTAGGCATTCCACGAGAGACCTCAATTTTCTCCTCACAAGAACCCCTTATAGTGGTACATAAATCACCTTCATAAAATCAGCAACATGGCAAAAACAACAATTATCTATTCTAAACTTCCTTTTATATTCAAGTATTGCAGTTGTAACAGATAGCCAAAGGAATCAAGAAGCTTATTTAAATCTACACAGCCTACCATGTTCAAGTGTGACAACTATGACAGGTTGTTAATGGGGTCAAGAATGTTATTTAAATAGTGACAATATTTTTATTTTTAAGTGTTGCAGTTGTGATAGATTGTCAACAACTCCAATGGCAACAACTAAACCAATAATGCAGTTAGCATATACAACTATGGACAGTCAAAACACCATTCGAATACCAAGATTCAAGAGAACTTATTATCATAATTGTTTAAAAATTGTCACTGGGAAATTTGGAGTTTAAGGTATATAACCAAGGAATCGCCCACCTTGTGAAGATAGAATATTATCTGCAGAAAAGTTAAACTTGGAGCACGCATCAAAGAGTAGGCATAAGACACCATTTAACAGCTGAAATTCAACATGGAAAATAGGCATAAAATTACATAAAAATTCGAAGAGCCCGGATTAAAATTCTAAGCCCAACCCAGTTCATATTTTGACATTTCAAGTTGGAATCCCCTTTCAATTTTCAATTTTATGACACATAATAAGGTGTTGTGCATGAAAAACGTCATTTAATGTATAGTTGGACAAAAATTATGGAAAATAAAAGTGTCCGGATTAAAAATCGGACAACAACCCATTTGAAATATGGGTGTTTCTACACGGAATCTAACTTTGTTTTGCATTTATATCAAACAGTTAAAGATCAAAATAAAAAAAAGTAAAATGAAAGTGTCCAGAATTAAAATCTGCCAAAGACCCAATTGAGATCTTAGCATTTCTACATAAAATCCACTCTTGAATTTCATTTTTATTAAGAGGATAATGAACAGAAAATAAAAGACACATTTTTACAAATTAGGCAATAATGAAGAATAAGAAAGAACCATAAATCAGATTTTGTTCAACAACCCATTTCATATTTGTTGGAAATGAATTAAAATCTGCCATACAAATTACTACAGGGCAGCAAAATGAATTTAAAACATCCATCGCTCAAAACCTCAAGCAATACAAAAATGAAATAGAGGAGTCCCCCCCCCATTTTTCGTACAATAAAAATAACCCAGATCAGAAAAATTAAAGAAATTAAAATGGAACCTGGAGTCTTGTGCTTGTTGAGGGTTTGATGAAGCTTTTTCCTTAGCTCCAACCAGCCTCTTTCGAAGAGCTGCTCCTTCACCACATCATGTCTCTAGCAAAATCCCAAATCAACTTCAAGCTGTTTCTTCCTCTTCAGAAAATTTCTCCAGAATTAAAGAAAAAGAGATGCAATCTTCGCACAGAGAGAGCCCCCAAAACAAAATACAACACTCAGAACTATTTTTCAACTTCTTTTCCCAACATTCTGGTGAATACCCTGAAAACCCTCACAATTCAACCAATAAGATGAAAGATATGCATTGATTCCTCTTTTCCCATTCTCAACATGCATTGGTCTTTCTAATTTTTTTAAACTTCAACATGCATTGGTCCCTTTTTTTTTAACTCCAATTTTCGTCACTTTTCATAAAAGAGCAATTAGAGTGGGTTTAGGATTTTAAAAAGTGGATTTAATGAAATAAAAATACTTCTAACCCATAAAGCTATCACCTAGGAAACATTTTAAACCATTAAAACCACATAAAGACTCCATAAAACATAAATTAAGTGACCATACAATTAAATTAATTTGATTAGTCAACTCTAAACATAATATTAGTGTTATCAACTCATCTAACACAATTACCAAAATTATCATATCATCACAAATCAACCAACCATACTTACTTAACAACGTTTTAATAAAACGACATGTCTACCCAGCAATCAACTTACTTTAATGACCAGAACGACTAAAACAGAGGGGTATTACATATTCAGTAAATCATTTATAATCTTCATAAATGAAAGAAGGAAATAAAGATTAAAAAGAGAATACAATGAAAGAAATGAAAGAAAAGGAAAAGAAAAATAAAATAACCTCAATGAGATTTTATTAGATTAATAGATTAAATTCAGATTTTTTTTTATGAAACATATATATATATATATAATAGAACATTCTCAAAATATTGATAGATAAATACCCATTTCTAATGCTTGTCATCACAAGAACGTTAATGACAAGAATGTTAATGAAGAAAACAAGAAACAATTTTTGTAAAGCATATTTTCTTTTTAATTTTACTGAATATAAATAAGGAATGCAACATAAAAACATAAAAGAAGAAACAAATTATTATGCTTTCCATGAGACCACATCTTCTCGGTGCCATACACGTGCCTTGTCTTGCTTCCACATTTTGGATATGTGTCTACCAGGAAAGGAGGCTGCTGGCAAAGGTAGTTACACCTGTCAATTGCATATACTCGAAAAAGTTTCTAAAGCCTTTTCGACAAATCCATTATTTTTTTTTATGCCTTGGGGAGGATGGCTGGAAGAGAGGAGACCACAATTTTTTCCAAGCATTTTTCCAAATTGTACACACGCCTTGTCTATATTTCTGCATCTTTCATGAATCTTGTGTCTTTGTCTCAGAGGTTTGTTGCTGCACATCCTTGCAAGATCTTGAGATTGACTGAAGCAGCAGCTGTAAGAAGATTCACATAATTTAAAGAAAATAAAAATAAAAATCTGTTGTGGCAGTTGAAATCCCCATGCCTGAAAAACAAATTTTAACTCACAACCGGTATTTTTTTTTTTTCCTTAAAAGGCAGCAAAAATCTTCTATCGAGCTCAAGAATCTGGTAGCTCTAAACCCAGATATTTTTAGATCTACTATTTGTTTATTGTGAATAGATTGGAGCAGCAGCTGTAGGGAGACTGAATTGATTCGTCTCA
>VDFB02072553.1:0-28107 GCA_007258455.2 Sequoia sempervirens
TCATGCCCTTTTCTGGATCCTTCAACCTTCTCCATATGCCATTTTCTCTTGATTTTCACTTGATTTTTGCTTTATTTTTGCATGCTTTTTGATTGATTTTTCATTGATTTTTCAGATTTTTCTTTGCTTTTTCAGTCTAAAGGTGGAATCGTTGACTTTGTTACCTGCAGGACCTGGCACTTTCTAAAAATAGAAAAAGCAAAAAAGCAAACTTTCTAAAAATATTAAATCCTGGATTGGTCCAAAAGTGCCAAAAATGAAAAAAGCAAAAAGCAAAAAAGCAAAATCCCTAAAAAGTAGGAAGTGTCAAAATTGACTCAAAGCACAGGCGATCCTCGTCTTTCAAACCTTCTGAGAACTTCCATGATGTCTAGGCACAGTTTTAGGCTGGGATTCTCTACTTGGCTCGGGTGATGACTCAAAAACTCTAACATGAAACTTTCGGAGCAAAAGAACTTATGAAATTGCAACCCTAAAAGCGAAACACCGAGGGTCCCCATTTGCAATGGGGCGATGTGTGAAATAGGTCACAACAGGACTACCAGTGGTAGATCTTCATAGGTAATACTGTATTACAACAATATATATGGCAGGAATAAAAACAATTAATAGAGGTCCAGATGTAGCATAGTCCAAAAGTTGGACAATTTTGGAAATTTACTAGGATTTCATGATTATGATAGTTGGTCTCAATGTGGGAAGAAATCCGAATTGGCAGGTAGATGGAATTATTCAATAAGCAACTAACCAAATGAAGTCACTAGAGGATAAAAGTGCCCACATATAAAATGTATTGATAAAATGGTTGCTGACTACCAGGTAAATAAGGGTGTCGAAGCTGAATCTCTCAAGGTTAAGTTGCCAAAAAATATAAGGAGCCAATGACTATTGAAGTTGATCCAAAAAGACAATGGTAGACAGGGTACTGCCCAAAGGAATTCCTTCTTGTCCTACAGATCATAGAGAAACAAGACTACTCTAGGCTTAATGTCATGAAGGCAGCACATCCACTAGGTTCTCAGTGGCTTATGTTGCAGCATGTGAAAGCCCGAACAAGGTAGCATGGATCCCATTGAGTATCAGGTAGATATGATTAGTTCCCTACTTCTAATATGAAGAAATTTTCTCCCTTATGCACTGGTAGATTAGCTGAAGAAGAAATGAAAGGAAGGAGATAAATTATTCTCCAGTCCAGCAGATGAATGAGAAATGAAGGGCTCTGGCAAAGAAACTGAAGCTAAGCTCCCCAAAGTGAGGGATACAGTATAACTATAAATACAAGCTAGTAAAACTCTGTTACACAAGGGTTTTCTGTGATGCAGATTAACTATCCCTTTCATGAGAAGTAAAATGTTTGTTTTAAATAATGGTGGAAAGGTTGCATTTTAACCCCCAATTTGGTGTTTTGAGACTTCCTTTGCATTGTCTCCCAAGAGAGGGAATGAAAGAGCCTATGAAATCCTCCTACAATGTAGGAGCTCCTATACAAAAAGAGGATTCTTGATCATGAATATTGAAGATGATCCACTTCTGGAAAATGACATTTCTTCCTTTAGAAAGAAACAACTCCAATGGTAAATGTTGAAGAACCTCCAACTCGAAGTAACAATGTGAGATAGGAAATCTCACAATGAATGCCTCTAAAAATTGGATGTGTTCACAAGTCACAATTAGAAGATGCCATAATCCAATCAAGAACTCCAAGCCTAATCAATGAGTGTGACAACTCAAGACAAAGTGGAGACTCGTAATCAACAATCTCCAAAGAGTCAAAGACGAATAAGAAGTGATACTAGCAATGCCATAATTGTCATTAAAGAGGAAATGCAAATCCTCTAGCGTGACCTCCAAATCTGCAAGTTGAGATTAACAAAACAAGTCTATTAACACCTATCAAAAAGCAATCTAACAAAGCTGAATTTGAAAGATAAAAATTATCCTACAGAATTGAAGTATAAATATCAAGAGAAGCAAGAGGTGGAGGAGTGGCACTGTGGCACTAATCTCAAAAACTGAATCAAAAGATATAATACCAAGATTCAAATATCTAAACTTCTCAAAAACATTATTCACACAAGAAGTGTGATCAACAACTAAAGGATCTAAATTATAATCAGGACCAAAACCATTAAAGGTGTATAACCAAGATTCATGATCTGTAATCCTGATAGCAATAATCTATGTGCTTTTTGAATCTCAAATGATGACTAAACCAGGTGTGCACACAGTCTTCCTTATAACACTATCAGTAATCTAATATATGGAAAGAAGATTGTTTGATAATGAAGGCACACACAATACATCATTGAAAGTACCCTGACCAATTTCAATAGATCCCTTCTCAATAACATTCATATAGGTATACAAAATTAGGGCTTTGACACCTTCTACACATAACTGTGAGGTCTGTTTCACACCAAGATGCACCAATTAAACCCTCATGGCTAAAACCCTCAAAAATCTAAGAAAAAGCTTACAAATATACAACTCTAATACCATGTTAGAGTCGAGATCACCTGCAATAGTTCTTCTACACAAGAGAGTTGCTTCACAAAAGCATAAAACCAAAGGACAAGATGCATTCAACTCATTAATTACAAAACATATGGATCCACATTTTCAAAAAATAGATAAGAGTGGAAAAGCAAGAAAAGCAATCTTATGATACATTTCATAAAATTTACCAACTAATAAAAGGAAAATAAATTCCTAATTAAGGCTTCCTAATTAATTTAAGATAATGTGTGAATATTATTTAACACCAACATTGATCCACATACTAGTAGTTGTCTGCACTCATTAGGTGTGATGTTTGAGATGTCGTCTAAGTTGGAACCTATGTGGTTAGACTCCTTAGACTTGTCCAACCTTTTCCATGTTCATGCTTTGTCAAAGAACTAAGGTATGTGCATGAAAACCCTTGGAAAAGTCTACACTTTAATCTTGAGCAATTTGTTCTAGTAACTTGACCAAGACTACAACGCAAGACTAGATTGCATTTGAAGAACTATAGCATAGAAGTATTATAGTCCTCCAAGCGCATTGGAATCTTAGAACTACATTGATGAAATATGCTAACCAATTTTTTTGATAATTTAACACAACATAACCAGCAATAGTTGATTGGATTAGCGTTAGCATCAAACTGAAATCTGAACTTGAATTGAAGAACTACTCAACGTCAAGAATGTGCACTCAAGATCCCACTGAGGGCGAGGTGCTAACATATGACGGAGTGTTAAAGATTGAAATTATGAAATGATAGGCGGATAACCAGCCATGAGAAACAGTTCCACACTACCACCAAACAGTGGGGGGAAAAGATTACAATAAAAACAATTCATCTGCTGCAGCGGGCATCCACAGAGCTGTGGGGATTCACCACTATGAGTGGGTATAAGATATTACAATCAATTTAACCACACTGGCGGTAAACCATCCAGGGGACTTATGTGAGAAGATACAGAAAGAAATTGCAGCAATTAAAACTGGAACAGTACTACTGTTTACAGTTTGTACAAATGAGAAATAAGCTGCAAATTACATAGGAAATACAATAATCTTCATACACAAGATTAATAGATGTTTTTCAATGATTGTTTAACTTTCTAACAGCTGATAATGAATCAGAAATCAGAACTTCTACAATCTGATACAAAAAACTGTAAACTGGAAATATCAATCTCCAACTATGAGAATCAATGAAATGTTCATAACTCACTCAATTCTCCTCCGAATGACGTGAAATAAGTTGCAAATACTCCCTAGAAGTCTGGCGCCCAAGATGCAATCCAGAAACAGCCACCAAAGTCTCCAGATTATTTGGCACGAATTCCAATGCACCTCTAGATGGTACGGCCTTCACCAAAAATCGATTTTGCAAGTAAAAATTAAATACTTGGAATTAAATTCCAATACTTTGTGGAAAGTGGCGCCTTCAGTCAACAAATGGATGGCCAAAGTACCCAGAACAAAATAAAATTCACTCCAAAAGATATGAACAAAACTCAGCTTCAGCTGTAGCAAAAACCAGGAACTCAAAACTGTGAAAATACTCCAAAATTCATTAATCTTTGATGCTCAATCTGCTAGTCTGATGTTGAGAAGCAGCAATGTAGCCAACTAGGTGTTATATTGCAAACACGAAATTGGATGAAAGGCTAGGAGGTAGACATCCTCGAAGCAATATGTCAATTGTCATTTCGACAGCATAACTTTAGCATAATTTTCATGGATGAAATGTTGGAGCAAAAGCCTTCAATAAATAAGAACTCACCAAAACTCTTCAATTGCCTGAGAAGCAGCTCAAAAGACACAAGAGACCTTTCCAATTCCCAAAGAGCAGTCAACTTCTCAAGTGGCGTCCCAAAAGCCTCCAAGAATTTCACTTTATTCAATAATATAAAAGTGGCGTCCACTTTTGCTCAAGGAATAAAGTTCTTAATAAAATTAATAAAGCTCTTAATGAAGGCGTACCCTTCATGGCCCCACTTTAAAAACAACTTAAGTCATCTCCTTAGGCCAAGGGGGGTGTCAACAGTGAATTAAAACATAATGCCTTCAATTAAATATTTTTCACCAATTAAAGTTTTCTGAAGACCAAACCATAATAACAATAACTGCTCCAACTGCAAAGGACTAAGAATAGACAACTGCAACTGCCACAACAAGCATTTACTATAAATAGTAAATAACATGAAATGCCACAAAACTCCAAGCCACGAAACCCTAATTTCACCTCATTCCAGTCTACGGGTTCCGGAATAGACTGATGAATTGCAATGCTGATCACTGATGAGAAGGGGACATTACAATTGATGTCCTAATTGCATGTTGTAGTCCTAATATATCAAATAGCAAGCACATTCTAAACTTTTTTGAGAAAATTTTCTGAACAAAAGTTGTTTCCCTTGGTCTACTATGTTTGCCTATCATCTCACATTGAGAAATATATCATATTTTGCTAGTTATCCTCTTTCATGTTGGAATGCCTAACTTGGTGCAAAATTGACAACTCAAAAGTTAAATTGGTTGAGGCCTTGTACCTCCCAGATGGCTTGCCTCTTGTGTAGTCATTCCTAAACGCTTGGATGTTGATTTGTGTCATCTTGGAATAGGTATAAAGTGAGTCACTCTCATCCCACTCCTTGTGTCTAAGAGAGAACACAATTGCATATTAATATCCAATTGACATTGTAAGAAGATCCATCCTCTCATATAGTGATCATGGAAACTTGTCCCCATCATGTCCCCACCCCGAAATAGAGCTCATCTCTCTTTAGACAAACACGTCATGGCAATCTAATGGGACAAAACCCCCTACGGATCTACATCAAGTTGGGACGAAAACCCCATCCTACTCTTTCATGAATTTTGCTATCCTCCGTATTTTATCAAAGTCTAATCTCACACATTGCTTCATCAGATATGACTTAGGAAGGCAAGACATTGGGAGGCTTCGGTATTATTTGGTGGTCAAGCCCAGGCTTTGGCCACAACCAAACCTACTCGCCTCCAGAAGACCAACAATGATCACTCAACAAAGGGACTGTCATCATTGTTCACTCAGGGAGCAAGAAAAGCGATGTGAAGAGCACACAGGAAATACTGAGGGGGGCGTAGGGGTGAATCAGTATTTCAAAACTTTAAAACTTAAAACCATGTAAATCAAAAATCAAAACAGTAAGAGCAAACATTAGAAATCGTGAACACCAAATTTCACGTGCAAAACCCTTTTGGGTAAAAAACCATGGCAAAACTATGCTTTCATTAACAACAATGGGCACCAACCCAGATTACAAGTCAGCGCCAACTCTCTAGAAGCATCAACTTCAATTAGCTGAAGAAACAACTCACAGACAAACTTTTCAACACTGCACCTCTGATTTCAAAACCAATCTGTCCAACACATCTCAAATCAAGTGCAGACATGACACTCCATTACATAAGGAGGACTTCATCATTTTATGAATGTCAATGAAGACAACAAAAAATTCAATCCCCAAACATATAAAGCTACACTCAGAAATATGTAACAGCTGAATCAGATTCCAGAGAAACACTTATACCAACTCTTCAAAATGAAAGAGAATGCCATTCTAAGCAGCAAAAATTCCTTTAGAACAGCCCAGAATAAAATTTGAACAGCTATTATATCAAACAACCCACCCTTCACTAAAAGTAGATGCACTTAGCATCGACTCACATACATTCCTCAAGAGAAAACTACTGCACACTTGGCTCTGAAAATAATCACATGAAGCCTTCTCATAAATCATATAATTTCCAAGGGCGGTGGGCCTTCCTCGATTGGCTAAAGCATCATGTTGCAGGCAAGAGTTCATGAGGTCTAGTCTCCCCACCATCCTCGTGGTACCAGAGGGTGTATCGCGCCAGCATCACCGATCACGTGAAAAAGATTTACCAGGCGCACTGCAGTTGATAAGGGGACAGATACCCAATCGATTCCTGCAATCTAAATAAATTAATTAATTAATTAATTAATTAAAAAAAAACACATAATTTCCAACACTTGGACCAAGAAAAGATCGTTGTCATACATCATATCTCCCAAGAGAGGTAGCGACCATATATTTTAAAAGAACGTCTTCAATAAAAAACCACTAATATGATATAAACTCAACCCCAATAGACAGATTTTTTGAGCAATCCCCATCAAATCGCACTCCCAAAGCTCTCGACTCTTTTAACATATTTCACATGTAAGCTCATCGCACTTTATGAATGATAGCAACATCGTTTTTGAAATCCTCATAAGTTCATACTGTAACTAAGAAAATGCCAAACCGTAAAAAGCCTTCCTTATATTTTCTACACTAAAAATGACTTCCATGTATCTGTAGAATTCTATTTTTTCGCGACTTCCAGCACATATTCGTATTAAACCATACGCTGCCCCTTCCTTACTAAATGCAGTTGAATAAGAATAAATGTAAGAGCCATTTTTTAATAAACAATACAGTAGAGGATGAATATTTTTTATGGTCACCATAATTTTGACATGCTCATACGCATACATTGACAACATCCTCCTTTTCATTTGAATGCAAGCAATAATCAGCAGAAGCCATATGACAGTTACAAGGAGCGCTGAAGAAGTTTGAGTCGACAGTTACATTACTCTTACTATGCATAAACACAACTCTCACGACCTCTACTTTTATTAACTGGCATTTTAAGTATAAGATTCATGCCATCTTCTTAAATGTCACATTGGTCAATCCATAGATGATTTTGTTGTTGTCTCCTTATTAGCTAAAGTCGATAACCTATTCGTCCTTCCTTAACACCATCAATTGAAATGCCATTTCTACAACAGCGTAGGTACAACATCAATTTCCTGTAGCTCTTTAAAGTCTTTAGAATTTCCTTGAGTCGATGTTGGCTAACTTGTAGCGTCCGTAAAATATTAAAGTTCGCTCCTTTTAAAAGGACATTAGTAATAATTATGGCGGTGATTAAAACATCCTTACTATCTACAAACAGGAAAGGAGTCTCGACTTATGGCCTGATAATAATATTTGAGTAATATTACTCCTTCACCCATGTATGCTAGCCGCTTACTTCCTCTGGCTAATTTCGACACTAATATGTGTTGGGAAAATGTGTCTCAACCTTGCAATTACATAAGGTAGTGTTCATCCAAGGGGGACGAGGGGGAGGGGGGTGCGTGCGGGGGGGTCTCCCGGGTTCAAGCGGATCATCCCCTTGGTTGGGGTCTAGGGGCAACACACCCTGGTGGGGGCTCAAGGGCAGTGCCCTCGAAAGGAAAATTTTATTTATATTTTATTATAGTAAATCTAGACCATTCATCATTATGTCTCATATCTGATGACCAATATTTTATTAGCTTGACTTTCCCTAGAAGGCAACCCTATTTTATGAGGGCATTGTATTACAGCTGTGTATTGTGATGTATTATGAGAGTTTGATAGCAGTTGTGTTGCCTCTAGATCTTTGTTGGTGATACTCCTATGAGAAGCTTGCTTTGTAAGTATATTGTAATCTTTGTGATTTCTAAATAATATATTGGGTGGCTTTTGGAGTGTGGAGTTTTTCTCCTGAAATGGTTTTCCCCACGTAAATCACTGTGTTGTGGTATGCATGATATATGTGTTTATTTCTATTTAACTTTTTGTAACTGTTTAAGATCTGTAAAAGATTTGCATTATTCTCCTCTCAAGATTAGTGTAGGGAGTTGTTCTGCTACCTTAGCTTCCTTCAATATAATTGACTTCTATAAATTTAATTCCTCATATAAAAATCGCAACTTCTAGGTTGGTCTTTGACCACCCCATACTCATAAATTTGAGCCACCCTCAAACATGAAGTCTGAAGCCGTTGCAAGAGAAGATGAAACCAATACATATGCACTTGTTACATGCTACTGCCAAACAAAAACCATCAACTAAGAATGGAGCCACCAAAAATAAAGAAGAGAAACTGAATATAATATTCAAGTTGCCTCTCTTTATGCAGTCATTACAAATGAAATGTATCACTATCTTTGACTTGATCTTGGTCAATTTCAACATCAACATGGGACATGACTTGGAAAATTGACTTCAAGTCTGACAAACAAGAGGCTGATATGGAAATTTGACTTGGCAAGTAACTCCAAATATGCTAACAAAGTAAATAGGCAAGTAGGTGAAGTAAGCAAGTAAGAAGCTCAAGCAGACAACTATGTAGCTCAAACAAACCAAGTGGCTCAAGCAAGCAAGCAACCAGCTCAAGCAACCAACCAACCAACTCAAGCACACAAGCAACCAACTCAAGCACCCAAGAAAGTAGCTCGACCTTTGACATCAATGACAAGATATTTCAACACGCTGGATACTAAGGCAACTATTAGCAATCTATGCATCAAGATTTGATTGTGCACTCTATAGCGAAATCATTTTTAATCTACAGGACGGAGCACCCAATCTATGAGTGTTTGCTATTCATTATGTGAACTCAACGAACACTCTAGTTCAAACGACTTGTGCATACGCGATACCTCAAGCGCTAGGCACCACTGCAAGGGCGCCTCTATCAGCCCAGATCATACTCAATGCACCCCTTGTTAGGCTTCAAGAAACGATCCGGATAGTTTTAGTACCTTAAGCCTTCACTTGCCAGGCAATTATACAATTCCATAAACATTACTCGGTATCTGGGATATTCATGTCTCTGTGTGTTTATGAAATCTATTGAGTATTACAATACATTGCTATTTTGAGCATCAGTGACCTCTCTATGACACACAACTGCTGTTGTTCATTCTAAATGGATTGTAATTCACTGTCTTGTGAGATCTAAGTGTTCTGATTATGTTTGGTGATCATTTAAAAGGAAATTCGATACTGTTCTGAGTTCATTGAGTTGTATGCAACTTCTTGTTATTACTTGTATTTGAGTTTGCCACTTGTCAAATCTAAATGTCAGAGTTAACTTACTACCATATCTGAGGCGGGCATCTTTCAATGGTATCAAAGCCACAATCCTGCTAGCCTTTGGATAGTTTCATATATGCAATTGAGCCAAAGAGATCTAAGAGATATTGAGAGAGAGAGGAAGAAGACTAAAGTAGCCTCTCAGAACGGTGACAGTAGAATAGGAGGCAGAGATAAGAAGAAGATGGCAGACCAAAACAATGAGTTCAAGGAATTTTTGCAAAAGCAAGAACAAATGAACCAGGCGCTGATGCAAATGATGCAAACCCTCACTAATGGTTACCAACAACAGATCGATATCTAACAATGTGGATGAGGGAAATTCAAAACAATCTAGAGATGGAAATCAAAGCAGAACTTCAAAGGGATCAACTCTTAGACCTTCCCAACCCACTTTCTTGCCTAGGAGAGAAGCACCACAAGAAGGAGAAGGACAAATCAGCCTGATTTTGATACTACTTTGGAGGATTACATGAAGCTTGACACCATCACTCGAAGGGAGGTTCCCTTTGATCAATACAATAATGCTAGAAAGGGATCGAGAAATGAAGGCAACATCTACAACAATCCAATAAAGACCTTCAGTACAAAGTAAGCAAGTTGTTGCTTCCTACATTTGATGGTTTGGGGAAAGTTACTGCACGTGCATGGGTTCAAAATCTAGATACATACTTCTCTCTCAGCCCTATGACCAAAGATGAAGCAGTCAAGTTTGTCATTCTCCATTTGGAAGGTGTAGCTCACAAATGGTGGCACCTTGGCATTGTGACACAAGGGTTTGACCTTGTTACTACATATGCTGATTTCACACAAAAGCTCATAGAAAGGTTTGACAAAAGAGATCCGGAGGTGTACTTCAAGGAACTGACAAGGTTAAAACAGCATGGGACAGAGGATGATTATGTCGCAGAATTCCAAAGGCTTGATGTTATGGTTCCAGATTTGACAGATAGGAGACTTATGTTCTTGTTCATCGAAGGGCTATCAGAGTCCTTTTGTGGTTTGGTGAGGGCTTTAGAGCCAACATCATTGGAAGAGGCTATTCGAAGAGCCTTAAGCCTTTAGGATTCCACCATGAAGAATAGACCTATGTTCAAGAGTATACCAACAGGGCAGCAAAGGAAACCATTTCACAAGGCTGCTCATCCACCCAAGATCCTGCCTCCAAGGCCTAGTCGAACATACATATCTAAGAATGAGCTCCAAAGGAGAAATTTATGCTTCACTTGTAAGGAGCCTTGGGTTCCAAGTCATAGATGTTTGGGAAAAGGTCAAATCCACTATATTGAGGTAATTTCCGATGATGAGGCAGAAGTTGGAGAAGGTGAATCCGAGGAGGCTACCAATGATGATGAGCATGAGGTGACTGTAGAAGGAAAACAGGTGGGAGGCACTCTTGCAACACTTTCAGGGGCACCACGATATCATTCTCTCCATGTGAGAGGGGTTCTTCAAGGACAAAGGGTGACAGTCTTGATAGATAGTGGAGCCACCCACAATTTCATCGATGAGGGGTTAGTGACTAGGATGGGTTTGAAGACTAAAGACTTTGAGGGTTTCGATGTGTCAGTTGCGGGACATAACACTCTTCCATGCACCCACCAAATTCAGCAAATGGAGTTGGTCCTAGGGGGACACCAGGTACAAGATGATTTCTATGTGGTGGACATTGGCAATACCGATTTGGTCATGGGGGTGCAATGGTTGCACTCGCTTGGTGAGTACACAACAAACTACCAAACCATAGAGTTGAAATTCAAATCTAATGGGAAGGAGGTAATCCTTCGAGGTCTATCCAAGGGAGATCCTATGGTAGTTTTAGCTAAGAGGATGGAGAGAGCCTTTCGTAGAGATGAAGTGGCTTCAGCAGCGAAGTGTTTGATCGCAGATACTAGTCCACCAAAGGAGGGAAGGTCCTATCCCATTGACATCCAATCCATCATAGACAAGAGGTGTAAGGTATTTCGAGAGATCCCTTCCAGATTGCCACTTGATAGCGCGTTTCAGCATGTGATTGAGCTCGAGGAGGGAGCCAAGCCCATCATCACTACTCCCTATCAGCATCCTAGGATGTATAAGGAGAAAATTGAGAAGGCAATCAAGGAGTTATTGGATATGGGGCACATTCGTCCTAGCTCTAGCCCTTTTGCTTCATCCATGGTATTGGTCAAGAAGAAGGATGGGACGCTGAGGATGTGCATTGACTATAGAGCACTCAATAAGAAGACAATCAAGAACTGCTATCCCATTCCAAAGATCGATGAGTTGATAGATGAGCTCCATGGTGTAGTATATTTCTCCAAGATTGATTTGCATTCGGGATATCATCAAATAAGAGTAAGGGAGGAGGATGGGCATAAGACGGCTTTCAGGTGTCACTATGGGCACTATGAGTTCTTGGTCATGCCATTTGGGTTGACCAATGCCCCCGCTACCTTCCAATCTTGTATGAACCAAGTATTCATTCTACAATTGACGAAATTTGTTTTGGTTTTCTTTGATGATATTTTGATCTACAATAGGACATGGGAGGATCACTTGAAGCATATAGATGAGGTGTTTGGCATACTTGAGCATCATTCATTCTTCACCAAGATGTCGAGTGTGAGTTTGGGTTGACTGAAATTTTGTACTTGCGGCATAAGATTAGTGCTCAAGGAGTTAGTGTTGATGAGGAGAAGATCAAGGCAATCCAGGATTGGCCTAGACCAAGGAATTTGTCACAATTAAGGGGATTTGTGGAAATATGCAGCTATTATAGGAGTTTTATGAGAGGGTTTTCACAACTTGCAGCTCCATTGACTAACTTGACAAAGAAAGGGGCATTCTCTTGGAGCCCTATAGCACAACAAGCTTTTGATAAGCTTAAAGAGGTAATGAATTTGTGTCCTATCTTGGCTATTTTGAATTTCTCACTTCTTTTCGTACTTGAGTGCGATGCTTTAGGAGAGGGCATTGGAGCAATTTTGATGCAGAATAAACATCCTATACCATATGAGAGTAGGAAACTCAAAGACTTAGAGAAGGTCTTCTTTATTTATGACAAGGAGATGCTAACTATCATGCATGCCCTTGCCAAATTCAGACAGTACTTGGTTTGTGGGAAATTTGTGGTAAAGACAAATCATAACAGCCTCAAGTTCTTCCTCAATCAGCATGATTTGAATGATACATAGCAGAAATGGGTAAACAAACTCCAATCCTGTGATTTTGATATTGAGTATGTGAAGGGAAAGAACAATGTGGTGGCTGATGCACTCTCTAGGAAGCCTTATTTCTGCTATATGTCTAATATAGTTGTTGATTGGAAGGTTGCCATAATAGCTGAATATGCCAAAGATTCTTTTGCCACTGATATTTTAGAGGGGAAGTTGCCTGATGATAGATACAAGGTGGTTGAAGATCTCATCCTCTACAAAGATCGTGTGTATCTTGTGCCAAAATCAAGGGTTAAGGAGAGGATTATGAGGGCATGTCATGACACACCTGTTGCTAGTCACCTATGATTCTACAAGACATACAAGCAAGGGAGCATTTCTCATGCAAGGGGCTAAAGAACGATGTATTGCAACATGTTAGAGAGTGTTTGATGTGCCAACAGAACAAAACCAAGCATGTCTTTCCAACTAGTTTGTTGCAGCCCCTACCCATTCCAAATCAAAAATGGGAAAACATCTTCATGGACTTCATTACAGGGCCACCTAAAGTAAAAGGTAAAGAATGTATTTATGTGGTGGTTGATAGGCTTACAAAATATGCTCATTTTCATGTCATTTCTTCAGAGTTTAAGGCTCCCCGAGTTGTTGATCTATTTTTTAGAGAAATATTTAGACTTCATGGGTTGCCCAAGAATATTGTAAGAGACAAGGACAGCAGATTCATTAGTTTGTTTTGGCAAGAACTCTTTTGTTTGACTCACACATAATTGACCCCAAGCATTAGCTATCATCTACAAACAGATGGACAAACTGAAATTGTAAACAAATGGATAGAAGACTATCTAAGGAAATATGTTACTGGACAGCGAACAGCTTGGATCAAGTGGCTACATTCGAGGGAGTTTTGCTACAACACCACCCATCATATGTCTATTGGTATGTCACCTTTCAAAGCTCTTTATGGTTATGATATCACTTCATTGATGAATTTGATCCTTACGGATAGTAGAGTCCCTAGAGATAAGGATGTGGTGCAACAAAGCATGGATATCTTGCGTTCTCTCAAGGAAAACTTGCAGTGTGCTCAAAACCAGTAAAAGATGTATGCAGATTGGCACAGGACAGAGAGAGTGTTTGACAGTAATGATATGGTTTATTTGAGGTTGCAATCTTACAAACAAACTACCCTCAAGGGGAATGGTGTAGAAAAGTTGAAGCCAAGATTTTATGGGCCCTACTAGATTGTAAGGAAGGTTTGAGAGGTTGTGTATGAGCTTGAATCGCCACAGGAAAGCAAAATTCACAATGTTTTCCATGTGTCATGCCTCAAAAGGGCAGTTGGACAGCAAGTGACTCCATCCATAGAGTTGCTCCCTCTTGATGATGAAGACAAGTTGATACTTGAACCTAAAACAGTGTTGATGTGAGGGAGAAATGGCTAAGGAACAAGGTCATTCTGGAATACTTGGTGAAATGGAAAAATCTTCCAATTGAAGATGCAACATGGGAGGGTGTGGAGATCTTTCAACACCCAGATTTGAAGTTGCTTGAGGGCAAGCAACATCCAAGCAGAGAGGATTGTCATGTCCCTGCCCCATAAAAGGGCTCATCTCTCTTCGGTGGGAAAAGCGTTTCTCAACACTAATTTTAAAATTTGAAAGTTTAAATAAAATTAATAATAATATAAATTTAAATTATTAAAAAATGATATTTAAATTTAATATTTTGGTCTAAGCTGACCTGCTTGGGAAGGCTTTTTGCTTGGTATTAATACTAGCTTGGATTTTGTTTGTGAGCATCATGAATCTGCACAAACACATCATGGCGATCTAATGGGACGAAACCCCCTGCAGATCTACATCAAGTTGGGACAAAAACCCCATCCTGCTCTTTCGTGAATTTTGCTACCCTTTGTATTTTATTAGAGTCTAATCTCACACCTTGCTTCATTAGATACAACTCAAGAAGGCAGGACACTAGGAGGTTGTGTTATTATTTGGTGGTCAAGCCCAGGCTCTGGCCACAACCAAACCTACTCGCCTCCAGAAGACCACCGACGATCACTCAACAAAGGGACTGCTATCATTGTTCAGTCAAGGAGTAAGAAAAGCGTTGGATATTAAGGCGAATGTTAGCGATCTATGCGTCAAGATCCAATCTTGCACGCTACAGCGAATTCATTTTTAATCTACAAGATGGAGCACCCAATCTATGAGTGTTTGCTATTCATTGTGTGAGCTCAACGGACACTCCAATTCAAATGACTTGTGCATACACGATACCTCAAGTGCTAGGCACCACTACAAGGGTGCCTCTATCGGCCCAAATCATACTCAGCGCACCCCTCGCCAAGCTTCGGGGACCGATCAAAATAGTGTTCAGTACCGTATGCCTTCGCTTTCTACACAATTATACAATTCCATAAACATTACTCGATATCTAGGATATTCGTATGTCTCTGTGTTTTTGAAATCTATTGAATATTACAATACATTGCTATTCTGAGCATCAGTGACCTCTCTGTGACACACGACTATTGTTGTTCATTTTGAATGGATTGTAATTCACTGTCTTGTGAGATCTGAGTGTTCAAATTATATTTGGTGATTATTTCAAAGGAAATTTGATACTATTTTGAGTTCACTGAGTTGTATACAAATTGTTGTTATTACTTGTATTCGAGTTTTCCACTTTACTTGTCAAATCTGAATGCCAAAGTTAACTTACTACCGCATTTGAGGCAAGCATCTTTTAGTTCCACACTTTGTAAAGTCTTCCACTTGTGCCACCATGCTTGGTGCATTTTTTAATGGCATCTTGCGTGTCATCAAGCTTGTCACAACACCTTAAGAATGTGAAAGTGTGTAATACAACATGTAAATTTTGCACTTGCAATGTGGAAAATTTGTCCGTCTAGTTTCTTTAATGTCCTAGAGAAAGCTTGGGGCATTATGGAGAGCCATAAGCCAAAAAATAGGGGTACCCAACTACAAAAATTACCTTGTGAGCTCCATCTGATTAAAGCATAGGCAACCCAAAATAATCCAACTACTAATTTCAAAACACTAAATGCAACCCTCCCATCTACCAAATAGGGTTTTTACTGAGTTGCTAACCATTTGGAATGTTGAGTTTTGTGTAGACATTTATGATGAGAATTAATAAATAAAATAGATATAGATTACACAAAAAGCTAAGAAGAAACTCGGTAGTAATCATGCATTATGAAAGTTTGAAATACAAAGTTCGCCAAATTTTCTATGTCATGTGTTAGAAACATGTTGTTCATGAAAGCAAGATGCTTTCAAGTTTTCAACAAAGTCTCTTGCAACAAAGAAAACAAGGTTTATGAAAGCAATCGATATTTTACAAATTTTCCTCTTTAAGGATTTTTTACATGTATGGCAAACAGTTTGGTGTCCATCTATAGGAGCTTTTTGTGAGAGTGAGGTTGTAACAATCAGAAAAGGTTGTCCAACCATGAACCTGTAAGAGACCTAGTGTCTCTAAACCCCCGAAACTGATACAACTTTCTTTTGTTTTGATGTTTTGCAATTTATTTTTTTGCATTTTCTCAATTATTACAGGCAAGAAATATGCATGCAAGAAATTAACAATTTTTGAAGCATAACATGTAAAGATATACAACTAGAAACATAGATGAATGCTGGAAATTAAAGCTTTATTGATATTTTATAATTTCTGAAAGCTTTACAAAGAAAGATACCCGGAAATAATCTTCTGAACTCGAAGAGATGATGTAACTCTTATTCCGAATCTCTCCTGTAAATTTGATGAAGCACAATTTGAAAATACCTTCAAACCCTTTTCAAACAGCTTCACAATTAAGCTCGATATTGACTCCTGAATGAAGTCAATCCATGGGGGCAACCCTTCGGAAGATCTTTCACAACTTCAATTATGCCAATCACTGAGAGTTTTCATTCCCAATGATCCAAAATTCTGAAAGCCCTAGGTTTCCATCCTCAAGAGCCAAGCTCTCCAAAAGCACAAATCCAATATGTAAAATGATCCAATGATGCCCTCCTTTTACTTTTCGATGGCCTTTATATAATTCTCCAATTAGGTCAAACCCTTCTAGAAGTCTCTTTTAAATCATTTAAAATGATATTTAATATTTGTCTTTCACTTTAATAAATGCTTCAATAAATGGGCGCTCAGTAAATAATAATATTTAATGCACTTTAAGTGACCTTTTGAGGATCATGACCCCATCAAACATAAAGTGAATTTAAAACCATATAATTGCACTATATAATTAATTATTAATAAAGTAATCACTTTATTAACAATTAAATAGCATAACTCCACAAATAATCATTATTTCTCAGTTTCATCTGAACCTGGGAGTTAACCATTGTATCCCTTGTGCATCCAACAGCCTTACTTAAAATAGTAAGGGTCCCTCTCTAACATCCGTTGACTTACTATAAATAGTAAGTCCCTCAAAACTGAACTAGAGACCTCTGAATATCAATGCCTCGGAACATAAGAAGGATCTGGAGAGATAAACAATGACAGCTACCACCTGGAGAGCTCCATAACGCCAAACTGAACCCTCTAATCCACCACACTAACCTACGAGGGTCCACTGATAGGCTAATCCTTCAAATTCCAATGCTCACAACAATGGGGACATTACAGTCCGCCCTCCCTGAAATTGCTTGTCCCCAAGCAATCTCTACTGCAATGAAACTCTATACCTCGAAAGGCCCAAAAGAAGAACTGTGAAATGGCCCACACATCTCTAACTGACTCTTGTAGCATCGACAAAAACACAACTGCGCAAACTATCCCTGGATCCCAAACCCAGGATGAAAGTTTGTCGTGACTGACATCCTCAGACTTCCTATGCGCTCTACTGTTTCCAACTTCACCATGCTAAAAGTGGTGAAGTAACCCTATGGGACCCATCCAATACTTAGTGCCAAACCTGTCACCACCTAACATTGTCTCTTTATCACTACTTGAACTCATTTTTAAGACCAGACGGGAACTATTAAACTGAATATATCATCAAATGAGTAGAGTGGGTTTCCAACTTATACAGAACAATAATTTCTTACAAGATGTGTCTGAATGATGATCATAAGTTGGTATTGATGTTTTGATAATCAGAATCATTGCATAACAGAAATATATTCCAAACTTAGCTCTATTCTCTTTGAGGATGCAAAACAGCCTTAACACTCAGGAAACAACTTCAGCAGTGATTATTTCTCACAGACATTATAGGTTGAGAGTAACAGCAAATTAAGTGCAATTATAGATAAAGGACCATTTCATCTGACTGTTATACTCAATTACAGCCTCAGAAAAAAAATTACAGCCTTTGAGAAAGGGCACAATTAGCAACTACAGTATGCTTCCAATGAATACCAACCAACATAAAAGGTGGTGTGAATTGCCCAGAAATGTGCAGATATTAATTGTCTTTTTTTCCACTTTGTCTATATGTGTCACAAAGACAAACCTCCAAAGCTTGATTCCAGCTTATGGATTCCATGTCACCCTTTTCTGACTCGAGGTTGGATTGGGAGTATGTGTAATGAGTCGGACCAATTTTTTTTTTGATTTTCGCAATTGATTACAATGCAACTCGCACCCGTTAAGGTTAGCACAAAACAAAACGATGCGGAAAGTAACTCTAACCAGAATGTACACCAGGATCCCGATGTGGGCAAGGTGTGAGCATTGGTCAGAGGATCTCAAGGGAAAATGCTGAACAAGAACTCTAACCAAGTGATGCGCCGGCGAACGACGAGCATACGGTCAGAGGATCCCCATCTAATGCAATACTGAAAATTAGCTCAACACCAAGTATGTGCTACTCAATCCGTGATGGATAAGAGGCGACCATATGGCGGAGACTTAGGAAATTACAATGCAAAACAAGTAAATAGGTGGCAAGCCAGCCTCTTCCACTTATTCAGTGGGAATGTACAATAACTCAAATTGCAAGATAAGGATGAATTGCTGATAGTATTACTAACAGCTTACAAGATATCAAAAAGATCACTTAAATCAGGAGTATTTTCAAATATTCACTGCTGTAAATGTGTAGAATGTTTCCAATGGCAAAATACAACTTTCAATGCTCATGCACTAACCAAGAGACAATTCTCTTCGTTCTGATTTATCAGACCTGCACATCAAATGGGTGAAATCTGCAAACCAACCTACAATCATATGTTCATAACTCTCTCTAAACACAACCTTTTGACATGAAATCAAGTGCTAACCGATCTATGAAGGATGGCGCCCAAGATGATTGCCCAAAACCACTCCTAACAACCCCACATTAATTTGCACAAACTCCAATGACACAGCAGAATGGTACGGCCCTCATAAGGGGGCGATTTCACTAAATAAAATCCAATACAGCAGATAAAAATCTATAAGTTTGCAAGGTGGGTCGCCCCAATGAGGAAAGATGATATATTGAATGCCCACAACAATATCTTTTTGTATTTTTGATTTATGAATGAAAACAGCCTACAGCTATGCAACATCAGCAACTCTGAAACATGACAAAATGCTTGAATAACATCAACTAAATGCAAGAAACTCAACTACAATGCCAAAACAACCCAATTACAAGCTAACCTCTCAACTAGTTGCTATCTTTCAAGCAAGAAGATGAGCCAATGCTAGGAGGTGTGCTTTCCTCGAAGCGAGTGCCTGAATACAATCCAGCAGCATAACAGTGTAGTAGACAAAAGATCCCAAATGAAGAGTTGAGGCCTGGTTAAATAGGCAAGAGAGAAACATCTAGAAGCTTCAAGAAGGCGCCCAAACCCTAATTTTCAATTTCACCTTTTCCCTCCAAAAGATGGCGTCCATTTTCACTTTTGGTTATTTCACATTTTAAAATAAAGTCAAACCTTCAAGTAGGCGTCCCTTTCAATGAGCTTAATATTTGACTTTATATAACTTATTCCTCCATGGCGCCTAGACCCTTTAAGTCCCCCTTTTTAAAACAACTTAAGTTGTACTTGCTAGGCAAAAGGGACATATAATATTAAAATATAATATTATAAGGAAAATACTTATCTCTCCAAGAATAATGCGCCCAAGGCCAAAAACTGAAGTGCCAGCTGAAACAACCGAAGAAGAAGACCAACTGAACTGTACCCAAACTGTCCACTGCCAAAAATAGAATTTACTAAAAATAGTAAATTCGCGAAGTTGCCCGGAATGCCAAACTGAACATACCACTGCGAAGCTCTCTGAAAACCCAGAAAGAATCTGCAACCCGAATTCCAAACTTCAAGCAGAAACCTCCTCAAAACTAGGAAACCCTAATTTCACCATCTGCGTAGCCTACGGGTCTCCCGAATAGGCCAACGGTCAACTGAAATGATCACAACTGAGAAGGGGACATTACAGTATGATATAATAATTATTATTTATTTATTTATTTATTTCTAACATTCCCCTTTGTCCTTTGTGAGCTCTCTATTATCTCTAATTGTCTTTAGTGGCTCCTGATTGAAACTTTGATACCAAATACCCATGATTTATTTATTTCTGGCGGCTAAGATGAAGGCATCAACCTCTTCAAATAATGGTGACTCCTTTTATGGTTGCGATTTGATTTTGTCTCTTTCCTTGAAATGTTGAAGCTCGTCTCAATTATCCATCTATTATAGGTGATTCTGAAAAATTAAGTGTGCCACGGATCTTCAAAGAGAAATACGACAGACCAAATTACAATGTAAAGCTTAATTTTAATCTCCACGTCACCCGATAATTCACCAAAGGATCCAACGCATCTTGTCTTTTAGCGGACAATGAGAACCAAGCTCTCAGGAAATATTTCAACCTTCTAACAATATCCACGATTCTCCTTATTGAAATCGTTCTTAGAGCTAGGTGCAAACACGTCTCCTTGTCTTATCTAGTCTCTCCATTCTCCAGCGATCAATGATGGTCGCACTTTGTTCATCAAACAACTCCCAACAAAACACAATACAATATGCTTTTGTCCTATCTGTCTTGTATAATATATTCAATTTGTCTCTTCTGAGAGAAATCCCAGTGGCTATATCAACCTACACGCACGTCACCTGAGAAAGTCGCACGGTTCCTCTAAAGATTGCGACTCAAATACTATCTATTGGCGGCTTGAATAAAATCATTTGTCCTCACCCTGATTCTTGTCTTGTATTTTCCTCCAGAGAAATCGAACTGGAATATAGATTCGATTCCTCCAAAAATCACTATATGCGACCAAATGATTTTGGTTATCTTTTTTTGTCTATCTTTTCCTGAGGGATCTAAGCAGCTCCTGATAATAAAATAAAGAATCCAATAAAAATCGTACTCCTTTTTGTCTGTATCTGACTGCTTACTTGGCGCTACCTATATTTTCTTTTAACTATAAATCGCTTTATCTCCATTGCATTGACCCTTATACCCATTCCATCTTTGATTTTTGATTTTTTTTTCCCCCATTTAATCCTTAATCGATTAAACCCTCAATAAACAAATAAGCAGAATTACCAAATATAATTAGATTCACCGAAATCTTTCAAAATCCTAAATTCTAAGATTTTGATCAATATGCTAGATATCCTAGAATTCATAGAACTTCATCAAACCCTAGTAGACTGAAATTTTCTTTTTGCTTCAAAAAAAACACAGGATGGCAGGATTCAAGCTCTGATACCACTGTAAGAGACCTGGTGTCTCTAAACCCCTGAAACTAATACAACTTTCTTTTGTTTTGATGTTTTGCAATTTATTTTTTTGTATTTTCTCAATTATTACAGGCAAGAAATATGCATGCAAGAAATTAACAATTTTTGAAGCATAACATGTAAAGATATACAACTAGAAACATAGATGAATGTTGGAAATTAAAACTTTATTGATATTGCATAATTTCTTAAAGCTTTACAAAGAAAGATACCCGGAAATAATCTTCTGAACTCGAAGAGATGATGTAACTCTTATTCCAAATCTCTCCTGTAACTCTGATGAAGCACAATCTGAAAATGCCTTCAAACCCTTTTCAAACAGCTTCACAATTAAGCTCGATATTGACTCATGAATGAAGCCAATCCACGGGGCAACCCTTCGGAAGATCTTTCACAACCTCAATTATGCCAATCACTAAGAGTTTTCATTCCCAATGATCCAGAATCCTGAAAACCCTAGGTTTCCATCCTCAAGAGCCAAGCTCTCCAAAAGCACAAATCCAATATGTAAAATGATCCAATGATGCCCTTTTTTTACTTTTTGATGGCCTTTATATAATTCTCCAATTAGGTCAAACCCTTTTAGAAGTCTCTTTTCAATCATTTAAAATGATATTTAATATTTGTCTCACTTTAATAAATGTTTCAATAAATGGGCGCTCAATAAATAATAATATTTAATGCACTTTAAGTGACCTTTTGAGGGTCATGGCCCCATCAAACATAAAGTGAATTTAAAACCATATAATTGCACTATATAATTAATTATTAATAAAGTAATCACTTTATTAACAATTAAATAGCATAACTCCACAAATAATCATTATTTCTCAGTTCCATCTAAACCTAGGAGTTAACCATTGTATCCTCTGTGCATCCAACTGCCTTACTTAAAATAGTAAGAGTCCCTCTCTAACGTCCGCTGACTTACTATAAATAGTAAGTCCCTCAACACTGAACCAGAGACCTCTAAATATCAATGCCTCAAAACATAAAAAGAATCTGGAGAGTTAAACACTGACAACTACCACCTGGAGAGCTCCATAACGCCCAAATTGAACCCTCTAATCCACCACACTAGCCTATGAGGTCAACTGATAGGCTAATCCTTCAAATTTTGATGCTCGCAAAAATGGGGACATTACAGAACCAAAGGTCCAGAGATAACAAAAGCTTCCCCAACTATGGATTCAATGGAATCATTTCTTAGTATCTTACCATTAGCTCCACTAGATGTACAAACTAAAGCTCCATTTGCTAGCAATAAATGAACACCGTTTGAGTCTACCATCCTAGCCGCAGCTCGACTTCTATCTCTAATATTTGCAAACCATGTCTTCATCGACCCAATTCCTAAGTAATGGGAATCGCCATAAAAGATCTTTGGGAATTTTATCGCATTTTGCACATGAATTAGAATTTTCACAGCTTTGTACTGGTAGGAGTAGATCCCATTCCCAATTTTGTATGGATTGTCAAGGCCCTTATTCCCTATTACTTAAAATTTTGGACTAGATCTTCAAAATTAAAGCTCTGGTATTGCCAACAAGGTCGTTTAAGTCAATATTATGTGTTGTCATTACTAAGAATTGTTAGTACTTAGCAGTACTCTTGAAGATCTATTGACTATGGAAGTGATGACTCCATCGATCTACCACTAAGTACCCCTAAAATTGGAAAAGTTATGACTACTCACTCGCAACGTGGGTATCACTCCCACGGGAAAAAGACAAAAACGAACAAAACCCACTCACCAGGAATCTAAAACAAAAGTAAGTGTCGAGCTGAAAGAATAGCTTCCAAGCAGTCAGTGTGCCCGTAATTTCCAGAGTAATGCAGAACAATCCTTCCATGCAATGAAATCAAATAAAATCTGATAAAGAAACAAATAAAACCACCAATGCCCAACATCCATTAAAAACAAAACCTGAACCAACCAAACGAAGGAGAAATATTCATTAAACCTATGTTTGGACCAGCTAGCAGGAGCCTCTCAATGCATAGCACTTGCAAACATTGCAGCCATCATCAGAGGAGTCTGCATCTACACACCAAAAACATAACCATTCAAATCACCCACCGAAACACAAACAAATTCATAAAAATAAAAAGGTTAAAACCTCCAATTCTTGGTGGAAAAAGGGCGAATTAATGCCATGCTCTCCAAAATTTCTTTATGTCTCAGCAAATCAGAGGCAGGAAATATTCAAGGCTTCTGCGCTTGATCAGATGATTGATAAGTGGTGGCCTAGGGCATCTTTTATCCCTGAACTTTCCTTCAAACATACTTTGAAGATGACTCCTTACACAATTCGAATACAAAGTCGGGGATCGGTGCTGGTAACGTTTTTTTCCCTTTTTTTTTTTTAAATCTGCCTGAAATTGCCGAAATCAATATAAATTCGAAAGTAGTTATACAGGAAGAGTACCTATCTGTTTAGAGCATCCAATTGTTAGGTCATCGAACGGTGGTTCAGGGGAGAGGACCCGTAGTAGGGGAGAGGATCCATATGGGAACATGTTTCAGTCTATAGTATTTGTTGATTTAATGTTCAATATTTTTAACAATATTGAACCAATAGTTGTGACTTTAAAGTTGTTAGTGTTGAGAAGTGTGAAGTTAAGATGCTCAACTACCAGTCCTCTCCCCTAACCCATGTTCTCATGGAGCGCTTATTAGGGGAGAGGATCCATACGGGAGCACTTTTCAGTTTATAGCATTTGTTGATTTAATGTTCAATATTTTTAGCAATATTGAACCAATAGTTGTGACTTTAAAATTGTTAGTGTTGAGAAGTGTGAAGTTAGGGTGCTCAACTACCAGGTCCTCTCCCCTAACCCATGTTCTCATGGGGTGCTTTTTTAAAATTGAATAGTAAGAGTGTTCCCATTCAAATTTTTAATTATAAAAAAAAAAAAAAATTCAATAGTTTATTTAAATGAACAGCTATTGTTTGCACGAGTGTTCTCATGCAATTTTTTATGAGAAAAGGATAATTTGAAATATTTTCCTATTCTATTTAAAGGAGTAGTTGCTTACCAATTGGAAACAAGTGCCACGTAGTGGCAAGTACTTTCCTTCATAGTATTGTAATAAAAAAAATTGTTGTGAGGTGGGTAAAGAATGTGTCATTTAGTTGATAGACGATTTGACATGACATACCAATGTAAAAGTAGGTTAGTAATAGTTTATTTGTTGTGAGGCAATAAAGAATGTGTCATTTAGTTGATAGATGATTTAACATGACATAGCAATTTAGAGGTAGGTTAGTGTAGAGTAGGGAGATTTGTCACCCTCAAGGCTCCAAATCACAAGAGAACCCTAAGGAACGAATTACCCTAAACTACCTCAGATAGTTTGACAGGTTGAGAGAGATGTTGAAAAGGAAGGGAAAATAGTGCACTATTTTCCTTCTGCTAAACGTAGGTGTGTTCAAGATTGGGTGAGCCTACCTTAGAGGTTTCAGACTGCAGACCAAACAGCTCATTGTCTGAGGACGACAATGCGGGAACCGAACTCCAACGTGGTGCATTGGCATCCTATATAGACAAAGGCCTACCAAACAAATAGAAAACATAAAGGGCCTTCTTATGACTCAACTGACAGAGTTTTACAGTTTTATAAAGAAAGTACAGAAAGCAGAAAGTACAACAAGAAGAATATTGAAAAGAGCTACTCTAATGTGAAAACAACAAAGAAAGAGAAGGAAAAGATACCACTCCACTCATGCTTCGATTCTTCAATTAACTTCAAGTAGACGACCCTATACCTACACACAAAAGAACAAGAAAATGTTGGGGTTGTGTTTTGAGGTCTGCCTCAGTCAAACCCCCGTTTTGGTGTTCCTGCCTCCACAGATAGCCAAATATGCAACAAGATAGAGAAATTGATAAAGAAAAGAATAGAAAAGACACTATCAAATAGAATGCAAAGACAACCTAGGTGCTACTCTAGAAGACACAATGATGCAAATAGATAAAAAGAACAATATCACCTTGCTTTTGTGAGCACTCAAGGCTTGAGAAGAGAGAGTGACCAAAGGCTATGCCTTTCCAAGAGGATGGAGCTTCAAAGACCTATAAAACAGTGGTGTTATAGCAAGAGAACACATTGTAGAAGCCAAGGAGAGCTTGCAGTAGCAAGAAGAAGCTAGAATAAAGAAGAAGAGCAAGAATGAGCTTGAGAGAGTGAGTGAGTGAGTGAAAGAATGAGCATGAAGGAATGAATGAATGAGTTTGAATACTTGAAATGGAGGTAAGAAGTCAATTTTTGTTGGTCAAGGGCCGACAAAATATTTTAGTTTCATAGCCAACCAGAAACGTAATGCCTCTAGGTAGATTCCAGGGGCAGGAATCTTATCAAGACTCTAGCACGACACACGAACATCCATGCGACATGTGGATGTCTTCGAAAAAAATTCCTCCACCAATGCAAAAAGACAAGGCTACATGGAAGGAATAAGCTAACGGTGATAGGGTTTGCATCATCGAACTTATAATTTCTAAGGGTAAAAAAAATGGGGAATTTTCCTAGGATGCAAATTCACGCCATTACAATTAGTAATGGTTTGACATCAATAAACTTTGCAAATTTAATCTATTCTAGAGAACTAATATTATATTAATTTTATAATTTTACATTTTAGATTTATAAAATAATATTATATAAATATATTATTAGATATTTAATTAAGAATATTTGTTAAAAAAGTTATTTTAATATTAAAAATATTAACTTTAGGCATTAAATTAAATTAATAAACTAATTATTGTAGACATCGTTTATTTTTAGTAAATAAAAATATTAGAAAATACAACACTTATAATAATAAATGTATATATTCTAAGATAATGCATGTCTATATTCTAGCTTAATAGGAGGAAATTGAAGCTACATATTATATACAACTTACATATATTTTGTAAATATTAACATTTTCTTTTTGGGGGGGGAGAAAAAGAGTGAAAATTTTATTCGAAGGAAAACAAATAATTACACAAAGAGAACTAAAAGCCCAAATCCTTCAAACCAATATCATAATCAAGGCCTAAAGAGAAGAAATCATTAGAATCTAGTCATCCACCCTGCACCAAAGAGCAAACAAACAAAACAACCACACACAACTAATATTTTTGATCCTTGTGAAGAATATGAGCCAGCCACTGACTTTTTTGCTAATCTAACTTACTCCAATCCCAAATAGTCCACTCCTCCAACTCATCAGATGGCCATTTGGCCAAACAATCAACCAATTTGTTTCATTCCCTTGGAATATGCATAAAGGAAATAAAATCAAAATTTGATGCCAAATGGAGGATTCGTTTGGCTAAATCACACATAATCTCCAAAAAGAGTTTTGGAAATTTTGGTTATTTAGCAAAGAAACCAAAATCATAGAATCCATCTAATAGGCCACCTTCTTCCAACCCAACTTACATGCTTTCTCCAAAGCCTTTATAATAACTCTGGCCTCCATTTGATTATTAGAATGTACTCTCATATAAATGGAGAAAAAAATTGTTTATAACCCATGTTATCATGCCCCACTCCACCAATACTAGCAGCCCCTGGATAACCCCAAGCAAAACCATCTGTGTTAATTTTATAGAATCTCTTAAGAGGTGGCAGTCTCCACTTTCCCTTTCAATTCACTTTCCTAGACAACCTTTGCCTAAAACCCAGATGAACTTGGGATCCAGTGGACATAGAAATCTCTAATAGGGTATTAGTGATAGAATCAGTTGAGGAAAAAGGCCCCACTAGATCAAACTTATCCTTGATAGTCTCCCTAAGTATACTCTTTACCTTGTACCAAACTTGGAGGGAAATTTGTTATTGCTCCTAAAAAATTCATCCATTTCTCTCTAGCCAAATCTGCCACATAATAAGAGAGGGACATAACTCCCAGGCCACCACCAAGAAGGAAGTAGAAGTCAAAGGAAGGCTCAAATTTTCCCAAAGATCATGCAAAGATGAAGCTTGTAAAAATGGTATCCTCCACAACTTCCACCAAAGCCTCCAAATATCTCCTAAAAAAGAACATTGAAAGAAAAGATAATCAAAACATTCTTCACTACATCCACAAAGGAAAAATAGTGAAGGGCCACCAAATCCTCTTTTCCTAATATTTTTCCAAGTGAGGCATTTATTCAAACTTAACAACCACATGAACATATTGCACTTGGGCCACCCATTTTTATTCAAAATTCATTTCCACCAAGGACTCTCTCTCCAGTCCCTGTGTTGACCCTGCAAAGTAGCATAACCTTGATCCACTAAGTATTTACATTTGGGATCATCACCCTAGGCTAACATATCCCTATCCTCAGAAGAATAAAAAGGGTGCCTTGAAAGAATAGAAGCCAATGAGCTTCTCTCCTCCTATGATCCTCCTCTAGGCCAATTGGTAGAATGTCGTCATCGATGCACTAAAGAGATCCCAATAAGTAAGAGCATTTAAATCTATCCACACTGGACCATCTGGCTGTTGGAAGTTTGGAAGTTTGTCACTAATGATACAGTTTGGCAACATGAGCATGAAGTGTACAAACATTGGTTGATCTAGTGTTGTCATTGATTTCAACATTGTTATGATCATCCTAGCATAATAGGGAAGTATTTTCAGTGACCTTTGTATAGTTCCAATTGATCTGGAAAGCATGGTTTATCGAGAATTTGGCTAAGTGTTTCCTTTGTCAGTATTGTGGTTCACTATGTTAGTTTTTGGGTCTGCACTTCAACACACATTGGTGTAATATTCTACAATC
>VDFB02072554.1:0-20762 GCA_007258455.2 Sequoia sempervirens
TCCTTATTGTTGCATGGTTAATGTGATTGGTTGTGTCACAGGAGCAGCTCATGTCTAGGGTTGATGGTCTTGTGGTATAGGGGATTCCTTGTTACTATCTCCCAGCACGTGGGGGCAGAGCTTCGTGCATCACATGGTTTGGTGGAACGTGCACCTTAATTCATTGGGTCATCTTCTTTTTCGTGTGGACAATATTTCCAGTTGGAGAGCTTGTGAGATCTAGTACTTTCATGCTTTATTCTTTTCAATTATTATTGTAATTTATTATCCCTCTTTGTATCGAGGTGGAAGATGTTATTTGTAACCTTGTTTATTGGATTTACCTCATTCAGGGAATGAGTGTTGTAATCGTATTGTAAATTATATTATTGGAAACATGTAGTATCTCTTATTCCTTTGATGTAATTTTATCATGTATGAATGTGTGTATTTAATTTGTTAAGTAATTAAATGTTATGTTTTAATTCTTGTATCTTGTGTGGGTTTAAGTAAACTCAGTCTCGTAACCTTAGGGGTTGTTGGCAATGGGTAGTGAACTTGCATGTTATTTGCATTTAAAAAAAAAAATTATTGTGTTTGAGTAGTTAATTGCAACTTCCCCTAGGTTTCTCGGCAGCATGCTACATTCTATCTATGTTGATATGAAATATATCTGGTGAGGCAATGCCAATTAAGTCTTATTGTTTATGGTAGTTTGCTTATAAATGAAAGAAAAAGGTTGACATTTAAATCATTTGAGGTCGACTATTTTTCTCATCATGGATAGTTTGACATGAATAATCATATTAAATGTTATTTGTAACAATAAAAATGACATTTCACTATCTTCATTTGATTGCAACAAAAAAAATTCTCACATTATTTGTAGTGTTGGAAAACACACTGTCCCCTATCAGTTATTTGCTTGTCAAAATGTTTTGTTTCCTACGAACCAAGAATATAAGTAAGTCTACCTTAAAATTTTGTTTCTTATGATTGAAAAAATATATGCTTGCTTACAATAGATGGTGCAATAAATTTTGGAACTTTAATTATCCAATAACACTTGTAACTTTATTATATATTATAGGAAACTACGGATGTGTACTTTAAGAGGGAAAGTGGAAGAAAGTGGGAGAAAGGGTAATTTTGAAATCTTCTTTTTAATGTGTATTTTGATATTTTGAATGAATTGGTTGCATGTATTTGAATTTGATGTGATGTTTACATTCTTGCAATTATTGGGAAAGGATGGACAAGGAAGTAATGGGCGTGAGCAAGTTAGTGCCCATTTGGGACAAGAAAATGTGCCTTGATAGGGCAACAAGAAGAAAGGGTGCCTGGGGAGGAGATCATTTTCCTGGGCATAAATCTTTGATAAATAGGAAACTCATTATCCTGCTACATCGATGTAATAGGACAACGGGTTTCCAATTTCTTAATTTCTAGCAAGGAAGCAAAAAAATCGGGTCTTGACCTTATTGGCAATGTTTCTTGGATAGAGTTTTCAATATCTTGAATACTTTTATGTGCCATTGTAATTTCTTTTTGCTAAGATTTTAGAGTGTCTTTGTGATTTCATTTAGAAAATTTCATTTCTATTATGAATATGTTGATTTTGAAAGTATATTGGAAAACACAGTATCCCTGGTTCCTTTAGAGGAAGAATGTGGAAGGGTAATTTTGAAATTTATTTTAAAACATGTATATTCATATTTTGAATGAAATCATTGCATGCATTTAAATTTTATGTGACATTAACATTCTTCACTTTGTAGGGAAAGGATGAACAAGGAAGTGGCTGGTCTAAAGAAATGTTGCTAATAAAATCAAAGCCTGATTTTATTGATTCTTGACAATAGCCTGCTCAATTTCTCAATTTCCTTCATTTTTTGTCAAAGGAGTGATAAAATCAGGCTTGATTATTGGTGACATTTCTTGGTCTGTCTATTTTTTCTTTTTCCTTCTCATCTATTTCCAATTGTATTTCTCCTCCATAGGTACATATAAATGATTTCATTTCATATATATAAATGTGTTATGGAAGTTGTCTTTGTTTTCATATAAGACTTTCATCTCTCCCCCTACTCAATTTTTTTCTATATGCTTAGATCTAATGTTGCCTTTTCCTTATATCCATACGTTAATTGTTGAACATATTCATTTATATTGATGGGTTTCTTATAAGATGAAGGTGTTGAAAGTGCAATGGTCAAAGCATAGGCTTCCCCGAACCCTCTTGTTACATGTACATTAGCGAGGATCCATGCAAGTGGAATCACCCCACCATTAGTGCCAAGGACCTAAAGAAGCCTATAAGATTTTATCTAGTCGTCTCCTTAATTGCACATAGAAGGAATTGTAGGAGAGGATGAGAGAGACTAACAATAGTCATTTTCCATTTGGTCTTTGACCATGTAATTATTTAACAATTATGCTATGGAATTACATTATCTTTGATCATGTAATTATTGAAAAATTATGGTGTGGAATAACACTATCTTTGTGTTGAAATACACAAGACAACTAAGAGGGGGGGTGAATCAGTTGTCACCAATCACATTCACAAATCTCAAATAATTATTAACTCCACATCCACTTTAATCTATTATTAAGTATGAGCATGAAGTGCAAATGATAGAAAGTAATATCAATGCAAGATACACCAGATTAACTTGAAAAACCAAATAAGGGAAAAACCATTGTGAGGATTAACTCACAATATAATTAATTACAAAATCAATTACAAAGAGGCTCATTGACAAAGGGCTCACTACCCAAGATAGGATTCATTATTCAAATATGTATCACTATCCAAAAGGGAGGCTCACTGCCTAAAAATACAGAAAGATAGAAATAAGAATGTTACATAGAGAACACTTTCTCAATGCAACAGAAGATCCACCACAAAAACTTCCACACATCTGCAACCTTGATCAAAGAATTGCAGACACCATTAGCTCACTGCTTTCAGGAGTCTAACACATTAAAGTATTGCTGCCTCAATTTACTTTCACACACTCTTGTCTCTCAAACTTTTGTCATCTAATTCTTAACATCTCAACTTGTATTTATACCATCTTTAACCTTAGAAACATTCTCTAAGGTCAGCTACACAGGCTTCATTTTACAAATTCAAACTAGGTCGGTAACTCAACATTTCCACGGTGGAAGAAAATAAGAGTGGACCAAACCAACACTTAATCAAGACCCAAAAGAAAATCTTAGATAAATCACATGCTTTCTCAATTGACACTTATCCTTCGCATGATTTGTAAACAAAAGGTTGGCCAAACCTAATGAAAAAACCAATGAAATTTGAAGTGCACACTTCCACAACAAGAAGATATCATGTCAACCACATAGCATGCTTCACCATACATTAGGAAACATCTTAGATGCCTTCAGATTCATCTGTAGTTACAACAACAACCTTCATACATAGAACACTCTCCATCAGTCAATCCAGACTATACAGACACACATAGTAATTCTAAAACTAGTCTTCCAAAGCACCAAATCATGAATGCCTTTGATAGAACATAGATTATATCATTATAAAACTTCTTTCATATCCACAAGACCTAAAAAAAACAAGCAAAGGACTACATAGTAGATACATTTCTCCTAGTCCACAAATAAACAACTCTATCAGACCAATTCACAAACTGGTGAACACAACTTTCATTCTTCATAAAACCAAAACCTAAAATCTAGGATATATCACCCACTGATGCCCATAAACAACTCTTCAGATCCAAACAAGCATAGGATCAACACATAAGAAATTAAGAGAACATACCAGAGCTCATTTTGAACATACACACAACTCTAACTTCTCTATTTATTAATTTTCTCACAAGTACTTGGTAACTCATCATATCAACACACCTGCAACACTATAAAGATAGTTCTATGTACTCAAAACATCTCAAGAACCTATATTATGTTTACATCAATGAAAAAATTAATGACAACACCACGAAACTCACTCATACTTGCAATAATCTCCCCCTTTGTCATTGATGACAACACATGACACTCTCTCCCCCTTTGAAATAAATGGAAAATAACATAATTCTGATCACTCCCCCTTAGGATTACACCCACACATCTCATACTACAACAATGATACTTCCTACTCCCCCTAATGAGTAGACCCCAATCATTAGTCCAAATAAATGAAGATTTTGTAGATCAATTGGACAAATGCACCTCCATGTGCACCTAGTTCAAAAAACAAGGGGAAAAAATTCCCAACTTCTCTCTAAGATACTCAAAAGTATCCTTCAGAAGAGCCTTAGTAAATATATCAGCAATTTGATCCTTTGTAGGTACATACTCAATCTGACCATTTTCCAATACCTTCTCTCTTAAGAAATGATATCTGATAGATATATGCTTTGTCCTTGAATGCATTACCGAAATCTTTGAAATGTTTATAGCACTTGTATTATCATAGAAGATAGGGATAGGCTCATCACACATCACTTTTATTTCCTTCAATGTTTTCTTCATCCACAAAACCTGTGTGCAATAAGATGTTGCTACAATATACTCAGCCTTTGTACTCACTATAGGGTACAAACCGTTTACGCCATCCATTCCAAACTTCTTCATCAATTCCTTTAACATACTTTTGATTGTGAAATGAATATTCTTTATCGCTTTGATTTACTTGAAGCCCAAGAAATAAATTAAATTCACCAATCATAGACATTTCAATCTCTTTTTGCATCTCCTCTACAAATTTCTTGCACATACCTTCATTTCCTCCAAAAATAATATCATCAACATACACAACTTCTATCAACATTTTGTTGCCTTCAACCTTGAAATAGAGATTACCTGCTTTGTGGAGCCTGCTAAACTCATATGTCACCTTATCCAACCTTGTATACCATGCTGAGAGCCCTGCTTAAGTCCATACAATTCATTTTTCAACTTACAAACCATGTCTGGTTTATATAATAACTGAAATACCTCTAGTTGTTCCATGTACACCTCTTCTTCCAATTATCCATTCAAGAATGTAGACTTAACATCCATTTGGTATACCTCAAAATATTTGTGAGCAAAAAATGCTAAGAACATTCAAATAGCCTCCATTCTTGCCACCTAGGAAAATGTCTCGTCAAAGTCTATTCCTTCAACTTGTGAATAACCCTTGCACACAAGCCTTGCCTTGTTTCTTACAAGTTCACCATTCTCGTTCAGCTTATTCCTGAATACCCATTTTGTACCAATTATGTTCTTGTTTATTGGTCTAGGATCCAATTCCCATGTTTGATTTTTCTCTATCTACTACAATTCCTCTTTCATTGCTCGAACCCAATTTTCATCTTTGCATGCTTCACACATTGATTTAGGTTCTATCTTGGAAATTAAACACATATTTACCTCACCTGTTACGACTTTTCTTCTTGTCTTGGGTATGTGCATGATCATCATGGAAAAAACAAGCCCTTAAGTGGCGAAAAATTCAGAAAAACCATAGTTAGGCTACTTGACATAAAAAATTGAATAAGGTATCTATATTATTTAAAAAATATGTAAGAATAGAATATGTAGCAAATTGAATGTAGTTTCTAAACTACTAGGATTATTTTAAAAAAAATCTATTTAGATTTGAAAAGATTTAAGAATTTCAATCATTAATTACTTAAATTTTAGGAAAAAAAAAATTAGAAATTAGTCTGTCGACCACCTAACCATAATAAATGATAATTTTTATAATATTTTAGAATTATAAATGAGAGGACTCATGTCCCAATGTGTTATATTTTTGTAATTTTTTTCTGATAAATAATTAATTATGAATTTTTATTACAACTTTTTGAAATATAAAAACTTGTATGGAATACATAACACAGATTAAAAGGCTTCATGAAATTCATTTTTTTAACCCTATATTATGGCAGAGCATAAAATGTTAATGAGATGTTTCAAGTTCAAAAGAATCTTGACTATTTTAAATCTATAGATTTTTCAATCAACCCTATCCCAAATGGGCTAGTCATAATTCAAATAAAAAAATTCATGAATATGTTATTTATTAAATTCCAAGTAAACATAATTTATATATTGGTTGAAGATGAAATTCACTTAAAATCCTTTCATTTCATCATTTTTGGGTAAAATAAGGTTTCGATACACTTACTCTGCATGCCATCCTTATCACCACTTTTATTTATCATGATCTGCACATACCCTCTTTTACACCTTCACTTTTGTCTGCAATTTATCTAATTAGATGGGATGATTTTCTATGCACATATTTTTGGAGTGTAGGAGTAGGTTCTAGAGCTTCTTCTTCTTCTTCCTTATTCTCTTGTTGTACTTGTTTGTAGATAGGGTCATCTGATTCAAATTCACTTATTTCAACTAATATGTGCATATCTTTATCAACTTTTACATTTTCACTTTCAACAATCTTTCTCAATATTTTATTGAAGCATCTATAAACTTTATCATTATTTGAATATCTAAGGAAAATACCTTCATCACATCTTGCATCAAACTTTCCTAGGTTCTCATCATCTCTTTTAATATAAAATTTGCTTCCAAACAACTTAAAGTACTTAACAGTTCAAACTTTTCCAGTTCATAGTTCATAAGGGATCTTTGTGTCGGTACCTTTGATCTAAACTCTGTTAAGAATATAAACAACAATGTGAATTGCTTCTCTCTAGTATACATCAATTATATTTTCCTCTTTCATCATAGTCCTTGCAGCCTCTTGAACTGTCTTGTTCTTCCTCTTAACAACTCTGTTCTATTGAGGAGTTCTAGGAGTAGAAAAATGCTTCTTTATACCATGCTCTTCACAAAATGTATTAAACTCACTTGAGGTGAATTCTCCACCTCTATCAGACCCTAAACATTTTATTTTTAGGGTCACTTCATTCTCTACCATAGCTTTGAACACTTTGAATCTATCTAGAGCTTGAGCTTTCTCCCTAAAAAAAGTAACACATGTCATTCTTGAATAATCAACAATAAGAAGCATAAAATACCTATCACCATTAAGGCTTCCTATTTTTGTGAGACCACAAAGGTCTATATGAACCAATTCCAGCATTCCTATAATTCCCTACCACATAACCATAGAGAATGACACAAACACAATGGAAGCGTAGCAATTTTTTTTTTTCAAAGTGTAATATTAACATGTAATATGAAGAACACTTAACGCATACATCCTCTATAGTATGCAACAATGCACTACATTTGAATCCCATATACAAAAGTAATCTAACCATAACATATAAATATTACTCATGAAATTAAATTACATACATTCAAAGCATTTAATTCATCTCATAAGATACAAATACATTAAATACCATTTATAGCTTGCATTCATTCCATAAAGCAATTACAAATCTCATTTCCAAAATGGGGAATTTCATACATTAAAGTTACAATTATAATGATACAAGAACCCTCCTCAAATACAAATGAGGAGTAATACATATACAACTATCCACTGATACAAAGTACAAAAGAGATGAAACAAATAAACTAGTACATGTGAGCTCTCCAATATGGAAGATTCCACCATCACGAACATGAAATGAGAACCCAATGGTGTATGGTGCACTTTCCACCCATCCAAGTGGTACCCGAAGGCCCACCCCCTGTGCTAGGAGATAGTAAAGGGGATCCCTCAAAAAAATGAACAACCTCAAGACACAAGCAAACTCAAGACTAGACTACTCAAGTATAATACATAACATGAAGGTTACATTGCTTCCAAAGTAAAAGAGTCAAGTACATCAATTTCACAAAACATATTGTTGTCATAGGAAGAGTGTCACACATAATTTTCTATGGGTTAGCCTGGCGTAACCTTCCTATGCTACCGGACCCCCATCTTGGGTTACCCTAGTTGCCTGTACTAGCTGTCGGACCCCCATACAAATATGCTTCTCATCTCACCTCAAGCCTAAACAAGTGCTTGATTCATGAGAGAAACATTCATTATCTTTATTATTATGAGATTACCCATTCACTAATTCTTTTTAAGTTATCACTAAATTAAACCCTCAGTGAGTTACTCTAGTGTCCCTTTGTGTGTTGGACCCCCATAGAGAGCCACTCTCCTACTGACAACACAATGATCTAATCCACAAACTATGGGTAGACAAGGTGCAAAAAATTTGATAAAAAATATCAACCATATTGCAAAGGACAACACATCTCATTCATAGTAATCGAGTGTTCAAACTGAATCACACATCTTATTTGTAGTAACTGGGTGTTCAAACTAAATTACAATCACGTGCACTACCCATGGTAAATCAAAGGTTGAACCATAACACATAACAACTCCCTCATATTAGAGTTACATTATTTGAAAGGCTTGCATAATCACATCAAACCCACTTTCCCAACTGACGCGAAGAGAAGACACATGGCAGGATGCTGAGGTGGCAAGCATAGGTGGAATGGGCCAACCACATTATGACATGTCTCAATCTATAAGCAAATAATATTTTGCCACGTGTCACCACTGGAATGTCCTTTGTTGCTGGTTGCTATAAATTTTTTTTGAGGAGAGTCAAACCTATGACCTCCACTCTCCTAATTTTAATCTTCACCACTAAGCCATCTTTGGTTTTTGGGATGTGATAGGATTCATTTCCTATTTAATGAGTATTCAAGCTGAAATTAAAGGGGAGGTGCAAACCCCCGACCTCCCCTTTCCCAACATGCCAAGTGCATACATGGTTGATAGTATGTTGGTGGAAATATCATTTAAATAATATATTAAGGCCGAATCTCTTATGGGTGATAAATATATCCCCTAAATTTAAAGGGAATCATTTTAAATTTTACTCCTTTAAAATATTTTTAAGATATTCAAAGCCCGATTTCATAAATATTCAAGGGAATAAGTGATATTTATAAGATATTTAAGGATTATTAAAGGGTTTAGAATTTTAAAAGGATTATTTTGTAAAATCCCAAATTATAAGGGCCATAAATTTAAAATAGTTTGGTTTATTTGAGGGATTTTAAATATTTATTGTTGTAAATAGGGGATTTGGGTTGATTTTGTGAATAATATGGTTATAGACCATATTAAGCATTTGAATTTTATGTATATAAAGAGGGGAAATGAGCTTGTGAAGGAAGTAGAATTCTCTTGGAGAGAAAAATAGAGATTAGAAATTATTGGAAAAGGTGGAGTTAGAATGTTGGAGGAGAGTTGAATTCTTTTTGAGAGGAAGAATTGCAAGGTGTTATTATACACCAAAATTGTAAAAAGTGAGAGATTGTGAGGAATTTTGTGTAGGTTTTTGAAGCTTGGATATTGTAAGAAGGCATCTTTAGGTGCTTGGCGATATTAATGAAAGTGGTCCAACATTTAGAAGCAGACCCAGAGACGTAATTGTTTCAAGGATAGACTCCATTATCAACTTGCATATGATCTTTCTAACTTCTATCTCATTCTTCTTCTATCTCCTATCTTACATTCTCTCTAATTTCATTTTAGTTTATTCAGTATTTGATTTCTAATTACAACATTTTAGTAATTAGTTATATAAATGTGAACTTATTTTGTAATTTCAATGGTTAAAAAACATAGTCATGCAATTCTATTACGATCAGGGAAAAAACATAATTAGTATTAATTTGCAAGTTAATTTGTAAACCTCTAATTACAAATCAAATTGGTATCAAATCTTCTTAATAGGAAATTGTAAAAGTGAATGTTAACCAGGTTGAAACTGAATGTTCAAGGAGAAGGTGCATTGGAAGAATTCAATCCATAGATCATAAAATGAATGACATTTCCACAATTAGAGATGACAGTTGAACAAAGTCCTATAGAGTTTGATGATAAAACTTTTCAACAAGATTTTCTCGAGATGAATTCAATGGTAGAAGTTCTTTTCTGGGAGAGGCAAGAACGAAAGAAGAGAAATGAAGGAAAGGCTAGGAAGTAGAAGGAAGTTGAATCCTCATTAAAAGATGACAAAGGTAAAGGAGTAGGATGTGGTGGTGACCCTCCTGAACCTCCATCCCCATTCTCTTCATCTTCTTCATCCTCTTCTTCTTTGTCTAACTCTTCTAAAAAGAAACAACTTGTGGAAACACCTTTGTTAAAATTGGATGTTAAATTTGAGTTGCCTATATATAATGGTGAATTGGATGTAGAAAAGTTGGATAAATGGCTTAAGAAAATTGAAGTGTATTACAAAGTTCAACAGATCTTGGATGATTCTTCCAAAATCCAGCTAGCTAACCTTAGAATGGGAGGCACTGCATTGGTTTGGTGGGAGAGTAAGATTCAATATGATCAGATTGCTACACATGGTGAAATCATTTCATATTGGTATGAATTTACTTCTGCTTTAAAGAAACAATTTTATCCTTTGGGTTATATGTAACAAGTTGTTATGGATTGGAAAAATCTAAAACAAGGTAAAGGACAAATGGTGCAAGAGTATATGTTCAGGTGTTTAGGAAGAAAGCACTTACTCTTGGAATTCCTCTTTATACAAAAGAAACTTTATTAAAGTATATAGGTGGTTTGAATTCACATTTGAAACATATAATCCTGATGTTTAATCCATCTAAATTTGATGAAGTGTGTGCACAAACAACCCATATTGAAGTAGGTGAAAGGAACATAAGTTTTAGTTTAAAGAAGGAATCTGTTCCTCCAATTGAAGGCAATAATAAGCTTAAGGAGAGGAAAGCAACTACTGTGAAAAAAGAGGAAGGTGAAAAGCCTACTTGTTCGCATTGTCAGAAGAAAGGGAACAAAGATGCAAAGTGTTGGAAATTGCATCCAGAATTGAAACCAAAGTGGTTTAAGGATCGTAAAGGAAAGAAAAAGGCCGCAACTATCATTCAAGATTTTGGATCAGATTTTGATGATGAAACAAAGATAAAAGTTGTGGGTTTTAAAGGTAAATATTTTGTTGGTAATGATTTTTCCACTGATATTTCATGTGATTCTACTTCTAAAATTCATTTTGTTCCTGAAGATAGAAAAACATATGAATTATTTCATATAAGAGTGATTTCTAAGAACACTAAGATTGATACACTAATAGATAGTGGGTCCCAAGTTAATCTAATTTCAAAATAATTTGTTAAAAAGTTGGGATTGAAAAAAAAGCCACATAAGAAACCTTATCCATTAGGTTGGGTGTGCAATGATAATAGATTGCGAGTAACTAAGTAATGCAATTTAAGATTTGCAATAACATCTAAGTTTATAGATGAGGTTGAATTTGATGTGGTCCCACTTGATATATGTGGGATTGTGTTGGTAGCCCATACTTATATGATAGAAAAGAAATATTCTATAGGGGACATAATTAGTATCACTTGTTTAAGGAATTGAATACATTGTACATTCTCATTCAATTAAGAATTATAACTCTTTTGTGACAACAAGATAATTGAAAATGGTAGTTACTGCAAGCAATAATTTGGCATTTATGTCTGTACCACAAGAAGTGCCATTGCATAAAAGCATATCTAATTCCAAATTTGTTCCAGTTATGAAAGAAAAGCATGATGCTGGTACATTCTTTTTCTCATCCACAAATTTAGTTTTGTTATTCAGCCTTCTACTTTTTAGCAATGTATGGTTGGTAGCGGCAACACTAAATGTGGATGTGTATATGACTAATGTACTTAACAATATCAATGCAATTTTGATTGTTGTTATGAGTTAGATGTACAAGTTCCAAAAAGGAAGGAAAAATGATAATGGACAAGTGACACAAAATTTCCCTCACTTCAATTGTTCATAAAAATAGTCCTTTGGGAGGTCCAAAAGCTTCTCAATGGGGAGGAATGATCCAAGTGGATCTAGGAAACCTCAAAAATTTCACAATCTCAGAATCTCACAAAACCAACATCATCGAAAAGAGCTCGCTGACATAGTCCTGACGCAACTTGAACAGGCTCAAAAGGAGTCTATATGCAAAAGTTATGCATAGTCAAAGGTCCGATCAAACCTGGTACAAGGGCTAGTCAAAGGTGAAAAATTTATCATCTCAAAAATGGTTTAAAACAACATCATGTCAAAGAGCTCATCACCATGATTCTGATGTCATTCATTTCACATCAAATGGAGTATGTATGAGTGACATATTGCTGGTCAAATTTTGCAAAAGGAAGGTTGACTAGTCAAAATGATGATGTCAACATGATGTCAACATGCTGACGTGACATGATGATTTGGTAGATGATGACATGGACCAATTGAGTGATGACACATGGCAAGATGTTGAGGTGGCAAGCATAGGTGGCATGGGCCAACCACATTATGGCATGTATCAATCTATAAGCAAATAATATTTTGCCACATGGCCCAATAGCTGGGTGCCACATGGCGCTGTTGGAATGTCCTCCATTGCTAGTTGTTATAAATATTTTTTGGGGAGAGTCAAACCTATGACCTCCACTCTCCTACTTTTAATCTTCACCACTAAGCCATCCTTGATTTTTGGGATGTGATAGGATTCATTTCCTACTTAACAAGTATTCAAGCTGAAATTAAAGGGGAGGTAGTTTGAACCTCCAACCTCCCCTCTCCCAACAAAAGCCATTGCCAACACACCAAGTGCATATGGTTGAAAGTATGCTAGTGGAAATATCTTTCAAATAACATATTAAGGTCAAATCTTCGATGGGTGATAAATATATCCCCTAAATTTAAAAGGGAATCATTTTAAATTTTACCTTAAAATCTTTTTAAGATATTCAAAGCCCGATTTCATAAATATTCAAGGGAATAAGTGATATTTATAAGATATTTAAGGATTATTAAAGAGTTTAGAATTTTAAAAGGATTATTTTGTAAAAGCCCAAATTATAAGGGCCATAAATTTAAAAGGGTTACGTTTATTTGGGGGATTTTAAAGATTTATTGTTACAAATAGGGGATTTGGGTTGATTTTGTAAATAATATGGTTATAGAGCATATTAAGCAAATTTTATGTATGAAAAGAGGGGAAATGGTCTTGTGAAGGAAGTAGAATTCTCTTGGAGAGAAAAAATAGAAATTAGAAATTTTTGGAAAAGGTGGAGTTAGAATGCTAGAGGAGTGTTGAGTTCTTTTTGAGAGGAAAAATTGCAAGGTGTTATTATACACCAAAATTGTAAAAGTGAGAGAGATTGTGAAGAATTTTGTGTAATTTTTTGAAGCTTGAATATTGTAAGAAGGCATCTTCAGGTGCTTGGCAATATTAATGAAAGCAGTCCAACATTGAGAAGCAGACCCAAAGACATAATCCTTTGAAGGACGAACTCTATTATCAACCTACGCCTGATCTTTCTAACTTCTATCTTATTCTTCTTCTATCTGCTATCTTGCATTCTCTCTAATTTCATTTCAGTTTATTTAGTATTTAATTTCTAATTACAACATTTCTGTAATTAGTTATATAAATGTGAACTTATTTTGTAATTTCAATGGTTAAACAACATAGTCATGCAATTTTGTCACAATTGGGGAAAAACTATAATTAGGATTATGTTTCAAGTTATTTTGTAAACCTCTAATTATAGATCACAATTAGACATAAATAAAATCAATTTCCCTTTTTAAATCATTTCATTTTAAATAAAATATCCATTTGTGTATTTAAAACATCTATTATACCAAAATAGCCAATTAAATAAATATATTAAATATATTATTTAGTTATATATAAAAATAATTTACAATTACAAAATTACAAAATACATATATAAATATTTATATTTATAATATATATTTCAAATAATATATATATATATAATATTTAAATATATATCTGTTTTCATTATCAAAAACATAAATATATATTTTGTATTTAAAAAAAAAAATTAAAAATATTGAAATCGCATATTGGAGAGGAAAAAATTTTAACAAATTTTCTACAAGAAAAGAATTATAGATTTACCAAAGGTTTTTTTTTTTAATTTTCCTGACAATTAAAATCATTTGGGGAAAACAAACAAAATGATAATTTTTCTATAGGAAGTATTTAGAAAATTTCATAGAGGTTTTCCAATTTTCCCAACCAAATTTAAACTAATTTGGAAAAAAAATTTAAATGACATTCTTCTACAGGCAATACAAATAAAGTTTTTTCCAAAATTTTCAATAGGAAGATTATCGAATCTATTCCTACAGAGATTTCCAAATATCTCTATTATTTTTCTCTAAGGTTTTCTATTATTTAAAATAAAAATTTCACAGAGGCTCTCTAATTTCATTATAAAGTTTTCTATAGAGCACTAAAATATTCACGATAAATCTTCAAACACAGAAGCCTTACAAATTTTCAAAATAATTAAAAGTTTGTACTCAAATTACAAATTCTTTTGTACATGCAATCTTTCAATTTGAAAAATAATAAAATAAATAAAGGAACTTATATCCGGAAGCTTGAGGAAGTGATATTTGATGTAAAGCTTTGCTCGTAGAATCCAATTCTGCCAAAGCTTCCTCCTAGAATTCACCTTTTTCTAGAAGAAGAAAAACAAAAATAACTAGAGCCCAAAAACTTCTAGTGACCTTTTTTTTTTAACAACCTCTCCCCCAAAAAAAATATTTTTCTTCTATCTCCATGAAGTAACCTCTTACCTCTCTCAGCTATTGCAAATATTCTCTCCAAGAATAATTTTTCAACAAGAGTGTTTAATGAATTTTTCTAACACACATGTCAAAATTAATATATATTTCAACCAACTCTTTGATATTTCCTTTTTGATAATTACAAGGAATATTCTATTTTAATAATTTAAAAATTGAAAAATTAATATCATGTACATTATGCAATTTATAAATCAAATTCACACAATAATTTCTAAAATAAATTTAATCTAATTAATCTAATTACCTTATAAAATAAATTTAATTATAAGGATTAAATTACTTTACAAAATAATTAAATTAAATTGATTAAATTAAATACAAAGCTTCTAACAATATTATTTAAAATTAATTAAATAAGCACTAAACTAATTAAAATCATTAATTTAATATTAATTTCCACAAAATAAACCTTGCAAATAAATAAATAAATAAATGACAAGGCAAACATGGACAACATAACGATAAAGCATACCATACTAGGATTGGCGACACACTATGACTAGGGTTGTTGTTTGACTAGGAAACCTCATTACTATCTCCTAATCAACTATTTTGTTGGGCAATGGACACACTCAAACTTGTGAAACTAGGTGGAGTTGATGTCATATACCTACTATCCTACAATCAAACATATGTCGTACATGTACACATATAAATTATGAATCAAACACACTGTGAAGAGAAAATTATGGAATCACAGGGCACTCGCAAGCGAGTGATGCAATCCCATTCTCTTCACCAATATAGTGTCACATCAAAACTAACAAAATAAAATATCAATTAACTACAGATGAGAATATATCAATAACAACTCAAATAAACAACTATGCTAATCTAAAAGCATGTCACAAATAATCATCATCCATATAGTGTATCATCACATCATAAAATAAAAAACCATCATCACTCCAATGTCAGCGATCAAATAACAACATAGTATCAAAGTCTATCAAAGTAAAAACACACTGTCAGAAAACATAACAAAAGTAGAGGGGTACTACAATTCCAGTAGGTGATTTATCTTTTCCTTTAAATTTGCATCTTGTTTGTTTTCCCAACTAACAACTTCTGCATATAGTATTGGTAGGCTTTGTGATTTTAGGAAAATCCTAGACAACTTCTCTTGAACTAATCCTGATTAGATTGTCAAAGTTTACATGTCCCATCCTTCGATGCCATAACCAAATTTCATTAACTTGAGATACAAAATACTGACCATCAACACCCTTAAGTTGATAAATGTTTCCATATGTTCTTCTTCCTGCAGCTACCATAGTTTTAAACCATTTTCTAATTTCACAATTATTATGTTGAAACACAAGCTTAAATCATTTGCTATACATTTTTTCCAACATTCAAAAGATTATGCCTTAATCCCTTAGCATAATAGACATCATCAGTATTGTGTTTTCCATCAAAACTACTTGTTCCTTTACCAACAATTGTTGCACCAGAATCATCTCTAAACATGACTAATCCTCAATCATACTTTTCAAGTTTAGTGAACTTACTGTTGTCTCTAGTCACGCAATTTGAGCAACCAGTGTCAATCACCCAATAGTCTTCATCTTGTCTAGCATCAAAGATAGTAACCAAATTACCTTCCATCTCTTCCATCTCTTGCTTCTTTTTCTCTGAACCACATTCCTTTGCACATCTTCCATGGTTAGTAGACACATATTTATTCTCTAAGGCTGGAAAAAAGTATTCATCATTATCACCTTCAAAATCATATTCATCATCAGAAATTCCAACATCTTCTCTAACATAATACAATTTCTTGAAATTTTTGTCCTTTTTGTCTTTAGTGTCTCTACTCTTCTTGTGCATATCTCTATTTGGACATCTTGAAGCATAGTGACCAGTATTTCCACAACTAAAACATTTAAAAGGTAACATACCTTTGTACTTACTGGTACCTTCCTTCAACTTCCTTATAAAATTTGCTTCCAACTCTCTAAACTATCACCATTTGGATCATCTTTTGTCTTTGTAGCTTTGAAGGTTGATTCTATTTTTTCCTTTTCTTTTCCAAATTTTCTCATTTCAAATGTTGTCAAGGTGTCGAATAGTTGTTTTTTAGTGAATTTATTAGGATCATAAACTTCCTCAATAGTTGAGACTTTATCACTATAACTCTCTGGTAGAGTCATTAGTAACTTCTCCATTACATCTTCATCAGTCAAAGTACCAACTTGATTTTTGACTTCATTTACTACTATATCAACCCTCTAAAATTAGCTTGCAATGTCTTCACCTTCTTCTATTTTCAAGTTCTCATATCTACACTTAGCTGTCAACTTATTTAACAATTTGAATATGTCATTTCCTTCATAGATATCTTTCAAATTTTCCAAAACTTCATAAGCAGTGCCCAAAGAAATAACTTTTGTCATCTCGAGCTTAGATAAAGCACTATAGATTACATACCTTGCTTTTTAATTTTCTTCATAGGCAAAAATCTATTATTAAGTCTGAGTATGAAATGCAAATTATAGAAAGTAATATCAAGACAAGAAACACCATATTTATGTGAAAATCCCAATACTTGGGAAAAACCATGGTGAGGATTAACTCACAATATAAACTAATTATAAAACTGATTTCAAAGAGGCTTACTACCCAAGATTGGACTCATTGTCCAAAAGAGGGGCTCACTGCCTATAGATATAGAAAGATAGAAATAAGAATGTTACACAGAGAACACTTTTTCAATGCAATAGAAGATCCACCAAAACAAATTTCACACATCTGGAACCTTGATCAGAGAATTGTAGACACCATCAACTCACTGATTTTAGGAGTTTAAAACATTAAAGTACTACTACCTAATTTTACTTTCCCACACTCTTGTTTCTCAAAAAAATTTCATCCAATGCTTTTAACATCTCAACTTGTATTTATACCATCCTTAACCTTAGAAACATTCTCCATGGTTAGCTACACATGCTTCATTTACAAATTCAAATTAGGTTAGCAACTCAACATTCCTGCGGTGGAAGAGAATGAGAGTGGACCAAACCAACACTTAATCAAGACCCAAAACAACATCTTGGATCAATCACATGCTTCCTTAATTGAAACTTATCCTATGCATGACATGTAAACACCAGGTCGACCAAACCTAATGAAAACACCAATGAAATTTGAAGTACACACTTTTGCAACATGAAGATATCATAAAAATTACATAAAATGCTTCACCATACACTGGGACACATCTTAGATGCCTTCAGATTCATCTGCAATTACAACAACAACCTTCATACACAAAACACTCTCCATCAGTCCATATGTATTGTACATACACACATAGTAATTCTGAAACTAGTCTTCCAAAGCACCAAACTGCGAATTCCTTTGACAAAAAATATCTATTATATCATTATAAGCCTTCTTCTAGATTTGAAAGACCTAAAACAAACCAACAAAGGACTGCAAAGTAGATACATTTCTCCTAGTCCATAGACACACAACTTTGTTAGACTAGTTCAAAAATTGGTGAACACAACTTTCACTCTTCATTCAACCAGAAGCTACAATACATGATATATCACCCACGAATTCCATAAACCACACTTTAGATCTGCACAAGCATAGGACCAACACAAAAGAAATGCAGAGCACATACTAGAGCTCATTATGAACATACAAACAATTCTAAATTCTCTATTTATTAATTTTCTCACAAGTACTTGGTAACTCATCATATCAACACACCTACAACACTATAAAGATAGCTAGATGTACTCACAACATCTCAATAGTATATCAACTATACATGTACCACCTACAATAACTTGATTCTATTCACTACAATAACCTATACTGTGTTGGCATCAATGACAACATTAATGAAAACACCACCAAACTCACTCATACTTGGAACACTTTGATCATGTAATTATTGAACAATTATGGTGTGGAATTATAGTACTTTGGTATGTTTGAAGACTACAGTCTTTTTCCAATGGTCGTATCTTTCCATCCATGGGTTATCCTTTTGTCTATTATCTTGCTATCCTTGACAATGTCAATGTCAAAGTTTGGAGGCATTAAGATTTGTGGCTTCTTTTGAACTCAAAACCCGCACTCAACTTGTAGGCCAATCACAAGCACTACACGAAGCAATGACAAAATTTCAAACATTAATGTCACCATTAATTTGACATGCTACAAATTAATCCTCAACGCCTACCAGTGTCGCAATGGAATGCAAGTTTCCCAATGTGTCTAAATTTCCCACTCTTTCAACCTTGGATAGGAAAAATGATTTTCTTCCAAAGCTATTAAATCTAGTCTTTTAAACTTGCATTGCTATTCAACTTAAGTTCCTCTAACTAGACCAACATTCATACCATAGTTGAGGAGTGACCAATCTGAGCTACTTTCATTTTTGCCAGCACCTGGTTATTTTCAATGTTGGTTTTTTTGTCTTTTTTTTTTTTCCTTCTGATCGTTCCAAACAAATTATTTATGTGATAGTTTTACATTAATGAAGAGAATCAATGTTAATGTTTATGTCTCACTATGACACATAGGAAGAAAATCCAAACAAACCCCAAATAAATTGAGATAGGCTAAGGCAGAGCACACCCCAATGAATCGATCCTCTATCTATTTTCTCAAGTCAAACCTCCTCTCCCAAACTCTTGAATCGGTCTCATCCTTATCACTCGAGCTCTCTTTGTATTAGGATATTTGTTTTTTTGTCTGCTTCTTCACTCTACCCCTCCAAGAACCATTCCCTCACCTCTATTCTCTATTTTTCCATACATAATGCCTAATTCATTTTTTTTTTTTAATAGTTGTTTACATTATATTTTAGAATACAATATATTTCATGTTTTCCATATATTTAGAATGCCCACAGTGACCATAGTGTTGCAAAAAGACTTGTCTTCAACATCAAAGAGGACCAACTCAAATGCCAAGACATATGAAACTACCAATAAAATAAAATTAGCTTATTTATATTTTAAAAAATTATACACTAATTTAATTTAAACTTATTTTATTTATTTTTTAATAATTTTTATATCATTCTAAATAAATTAAAATTAACATATCTATATTTAAAAAAAATCATGTTTGTAAATAAGGATCTAATATTTTTTTAAATGTATAAACGAATTTACTTTAAATTTATTTTTAAAAGTATTTTATTTATTTAAAAAATATTTTATAATTTTAATTTAAAATAAACAAATGTAAAGTAATATTTATTTTTAAAACATCATAGCTAGTGTAGAAACCCTCTAAATTCTAATTAATGAAAGAATTATAATACCTATTAATTTATAACTAGTTTTTTTTTTTTTCTTTTAGGTAATTAATTTTATTTAATTCCATCACATATTTATAAAAATACTTTTATAATATTCCTGGTCACATATGTGGACTGAAAAGCGACATTGGTATCCATCCATCAGAAATTAGAATGTGAGTTTGAAGGGCAAAAAAAAAGGTATATTTTAATTTAGGAATGTTATTAGTTATTCAATAAATTAATCAAGTTTTTAATATATAAGTTAGATAGTAAATAATAATTTTGTTTTTAAAAAGAAAAATATAATATATAAATTATGAAAATTCTTTAGCTTTAATATTATCAATGGGTTGGAATGTGAGTTTGAATGCAAGAAAGAAAGTATAATTCAATTTAGGAATGTTATTAGTTATTGTTGGAGTTCTAGGTCAATTTTTAATTTAAAAATAATTTGCATAGTAAACAATAATTTTGTAATGGGTTGGAATGTGAGTTTGAATGCAAGAAAGAAAGTATAATTCAATTTAGGAATGTTATTAGCTATTGTTGGAGTTCTAGGTCAATTTTTAATTAAAAAATAATTTACATAGTAAACAATAATTTTATTTTTAAAAAGAAAATAATGTATAGGTTTTGTTGAGGTTCTAGGTAGAGGTAGAGGTTCTTATTATTTAAATACCAATAAATAAGGTGAATTGTTGGAGTTCTACCAATTTTAAATTAAAAAATAATTTTCATAGTAAATAATAATTCTGTTTTTAAAAAGAAAAATATATAATATATAAATTATGAAAATTATTTAGCTTTATTATTATCTATGGGTTGGAATGTGAGTTTGAATGCAAGAAATAAATTGGATTTTAATTGAGGAATGTTATTATTTATTGAATAAATTAA